>MJUU01066194.1:0-32841 GCA_002080025.1 Modiolus philippinarum | reverse complement strand
TTGTAATTTTTGTTTTCACGTCGTGTTTTCTAGTTTAGTGTGCATTTTCACTTACTGTTAGGTGTTTAATTTTTGTAATTTTTGTTTTCATGTCGTGTTTTCTAGTTTAGTGTGCATTTTCACTTACTGTTAGGTGTTTGATTGTTGAAATTTTTGTTTTCACGTCGTGTTTTCTAGTTTAGTGTGCATTTTCACTTACTGTTAGGTGTTTAATTTTTGTTATTTTTGTTTTCACGTCGTGTTTTCTAGTTTAGTGTGCATATTCACTTACTGTTAGGTGTTTGATTGTTGTAATTTTTGTTTTCACCTCGTGTTTTCTAGTTTAGTGTGCATTTTCACTTACTGTTAGGTGTTTAATTTTTGTAATTTTTGTTTTCACGTCGTGTTTTCTAGTTTAGTGTGCATTTTCACTTACTGTTAGGTGTTTGATTAATGTAATTTTTGTTTCCACGTCGTGTTTTCTAGTTTAGTGTGCATTTTCACTTACTGTTAGGTGTTTAATTTTTGTAATTTTTGTTTTCACATCGTGTTTTCTAGTTTAGTGTGCATTTTCACTTACTGTTAGGTGTTTGATTGTTGTAATTTTTGTTTTCACGTCGTGTTTTCTAGTTTAGTGTGCATTTTCACATACTGTTAGTTGTTTAATTGTTGTAATTTTTGTTTACACGTCGTGTTTTCTAGTTTAGTGTGCATTTTCACTTACTGTTAGGTGTTTGATTGTTGTAATTTTTGTTTTCTCGTCGTGTTTTCTAGTTTAGTGTGCATTTTCACTTACTGTTAGTTTTTATTTTTTGTAATTTTTGTTTTCACGTCGTGTCCGTCTTTTATTTGGCAAATTATCCAAGTTGAAACACAAGAAACTTTTCGTTTGTACTGAAGTTAATGCTGGTATAATTCCGCTTGTTGCACATATATTCATTGATGAGAACTCATTATATTATAAATTACGACGTGCCAAGCAGTTAGAGTTGGATAAAATAATAGTATTGAGTTCCCTGTTAAATTTGATCCATTTCATTTCTATATGTACACCGAGACCTACGTGTAGGTGCTACTCGAGAATATCCTTATTTATATCAATGATATTTATTTTGTTTACATGAGACACGATAGAGTGTTTTGTTTAGGTAAATAAAACATAGACAGCAATAATGTGGAAATTGTCTTAAATAAGGCACTGAATAGTGTTGCATCTATATTTAAATGCCATTGACATAAATCACGAAATTCTGGCGTCGCACCTATAGATCTCATTGCAGTAGTGCATTTACAAAATCCTACTGTCTTGGTATAAATTCATTCTATGATAGCAAAGCGCCGACAGATACGACACTGAATAATCAAACTGAAGGTTCATGCTAAGTTCGAAAGGTTAAGTAAAATATTTATGTTTCATTGTAAAGGGCATTGTTTTCCATATCGAAAAGAAAACTATTGTATTCCCGTTCCACTAAAATGACGTTGACATTTTCACTTCAGATATCAACGGGGATATACATCCCCTAATAGAGCAGACCGAAAAGTCGGATTTCAAAGAATTTGGAAATAATCAACAAAAGTTAAACGGAATCGACACAGCAACCCAAGATATTGAAAATGAACAACCAGTCGAAAAAGAGATAGACATTGCAACACTTCTCCACACCCAAGGGAGGCATGTAACGTTGGATTTGTCATCTCTTGGTATAGATAAGGTTCCACAGAAAATATTTGAACAAGAAAATCTCACAGCACTGTGCCTAAAAAACAACAATATTTCGGATATTCCAGATGACATAATTTCGCTCAAGAACTTGGAAGCCCTCGTTTTAAACAAAAATAAGATAAAGGTTCTTAATAGATCAGTTTATCTTTTGGATAAAATATTTTATTTGGATATATCTGATAATGAAATAGGTGAAATACTACCAGACATAGCCGGTCTGGAAAATTTGAAGGAATTCAGAGCCAGTGGAAACCGTCTCGAGGAAATTCCGACACAGATAGGTTACCGGACGAAATTGCACTGCTTGATTTTAAACGATAACAGATTAAAAAATTTGCCAAACTCTATTGCAAACTTGGAGAATTTGAAAGAATTGGTGCTTGATGGAAATTGTTTGGAATTTCTTAACCCGGAAATATGCAAAATTGACGGACTTCAGCGACTTACACTCTCTGGAAATCAGATCACGAATTTACCACGTGACACGGAAAATTTTGTAAATTTGCAGAAACTTACATTAGATGATAATGATTTTGAATTCATACCTATTCAGGTGTTGTGGCTTGAGAACATTACAGAGCTAGGTCTGTCCGGAAATCGTCTTAAAGAAATTCAACCAGACATCAAGCAACTACGAAACCTCAAAATTTTAGGTTTAAATAGCAACAAACTACAAACAATACCAGAGGAACTGTTTGAATTAGAGAAGCTTCAGGTCATTGGCCTCGAAAACAACCAAATTAGTGTCATACCCGAGACTATAGCAAAGCTGTATGAGCTACGCGAACTTTATCTAGGAGATAATTGCATCAAAGAAGTTCCTGAAAATTTATGTTGGTGTTCACAGCTAGAAGTTCTTAGCCTACTGAAAAATGATTTGTCCTCGTTTCCGATCGAAATTGAGAACTTGAGAAAACTACACACGCTTATGCTTTCAAATAATCATTTCCAAAGTTTACCAGACGCTCTAGGCTCTCTGGTTCAGCTTGAAGTCTTGTGCGTTGACGGTAATGAACTCGATTACCTGGTAGATGACTTCAAAGGGTTGATTCGATTACGTCATTTAAATCTCAGCCGAAACAAGTTTTCGAAGTTCCCAGTTGTGGTTTGTGAACTTAAACTTTTAGAGGTTTTAGAACTAAGTTGCAACTCAACTGAAAGACTTCCACCACAGATTTCACAGCTTGAAAGACTTGTAGTTCTGAAGATAAACAATAATGAAATTGTTTCGTTTGATCAAGACTTATGTGTTTTGAAAGAGCTGCAAATTCTAGACCTTTCTTCGAACAATTTACACGAAATTCCAGAGATGGTGTCTGATTTGGAGAGTTTGAATGATCTTGACCTTTCACACAACAAGTTTACAGAATTTCCCAAACCCGTCTTTTCTATCCCAAACTTAGAGAGGTTAAAATTTGACCAGTCCCATGGGAACCAATTGTCAGTGATACCAGATGAAATCGAGTTTTCGAGCATCTCCTACTTGATACTTTCGAACAACACATTAAGAACACTTCCAAACACAATCAGTGGCATGCGTAATATTCGATCGATCGTGGCCGATCACAACGATATCCACACGGTACCTAAAACTCTTTGCGATATTCAGCAATTGCAGGTTTTGCATCTGAATGATAATTGTCTGACGTCACTCCCAGAAAATTTTGACAATTTAGATCACCTGAAAGATCTACGACTTCATAACAACCCGTTGAAAACCCCACCGATGGACGTATGTGTTAGTGGTGTGGTACAACCGATTGGACGATTTATCAGACGAGCTTTGGAACGAGAGGGTAAGTAAAGCTTATTCCTTATACACCATTATCGCATTTATTTATTTATCTAAATGAAGCGGGCGGGTGGGTGGGGTGAAAAGTAGGTATGCTACTCTGTTAAGGCAGAACTTCGAATGACTAGAGTAGACCGCACGAGGAATTGGGGTCTACTCGTATCTTTACGGGTATCGTACTGCAATGCGACATTAGAAACGTCCAATGAAAACTTTCATTCATAACACGGGTATTACTGCATTGCGACATGATAATGTCCAATGAAAACATCTTTACCTATATATACATACATATGTATTAGACTGGTGTTTATGTAAACATCAACACAACACGTGCTCAACGTAAACAAATACATGTGCTCCCGTACCAATAATAAATATATTACCATAGAATGAATACTCGCGCTTTGTACATTACAAAAGGGCACACTTGATTTGTATCTCATAAGGTTGCACATAGTAACCTCCCTCCAAACATAACGACTTTCCTCGCCACTGAAACTGGGCGTCATGCTTTGGCTGTAATATTGCTGAAAGTGACTTTAACCCAATTCGGTTCCCTTTTTCGTAAGAGTCATAAGTTTCTGAGAACATATTGGTAAACTCGTGACCATGAGTCATAAGTCATGCATAATTAACTCGTGTAACTGTTTTTAATATAAAGCCAATGAATATTTATGTTGTTTGACTTTTACCCTTTATATGAGTCATAATTTATAAGTTACTTCATAGCCGATATTCGAGTGATACGTCAAAACATATTTGTCTAACCCAGAAACCTAACTATGACTCTGTAGTGGTAAATAACACAAATATGAAATTGTGTCAAAGGCTTTCTTGATTTTGTCATATGCATTTTCAGGTCTGTTTAGGATACCAGAGTAATTCAAGTGTTTTGGCGTTTATTTATTCTACGAACCGCAGTTTGCAGACTTTATATTATCCCTTTGCAATGTCTAGATTCTTGTGGCCAATTGTGTCTAAGAATTGAGAGGATATGGAGTAAATGAACACAATTAAATAACACAAATGTTACCACCTTGTGTGCAATCAATGGTCTATTATAGACCATTTCGGCAACTTACCAACAGCTTGTCTCGTACATTCCAGTAGAAATTGAAACAATGTACTAGATGCAAGATAATTTCGTGTATTGAAACACAAGCACCTTAATTAACCATACACGTTATAATGGACTTCTGTTGAAGAACAGCAATCAAAGCGTTGTTCCATTTGCTTAATCTTACCACGTATTTATAGGGATTTTGTCCCATGTATATTTACTCCATATCCCTTTATTTGTTTATTCTGTGTCTGTGCTCGTACAATGAAGAACACTATATCAAAACGATGAGCTGCTCCATAATCAGTGGCGTACCTACACTCAAATTGAAGAAAAAATGGTGGTAAAATGTTGGTCAGTTAGTTTTGGAAGCAGGTGGAGTCACGGGGGTTTGAGATAGATAACCACTAACAGTCTTGCATTCAATATGAAATTAGAATGTAATAAGCACACTTTACATTTCATCTTGTGAAGTTGTAAACAACAATCAACGTCCATTTTTAAACACCCCGTTTCATTGTTTTTCTAATTTTGAGATTTTGTATTTCATTACAGTAAATTCATTTCTACACAAATATGAAAAAGAAAGGAAGTAAGATCTGATTTAATACTTTAACTTTATCTTCGTGCATTTTGTAGACAAAAATAACAACTTTGAAGGTAATTTATACTTAACTTTTTACATGTAATCAAAAATAGCTAAGTGAATATTTAGTAAAGATCCTATGTAAAAAGCCAGGCTAAGATATATTAATCTACAGTTGCAATACTTATATCATTTCAAGCCGTTTCTAAAGAAGGCTTTTAGTTTTTCTGGTCCTAAATGGGTTAAGAGATAAAGGTAGTCTTTTCAAACGGCACCTATGAATTAAATTGCAGGATCTAGCATCATTCTTAAGGCTTAACATGCCAAGTCTACTATTTGATTTTGAATTTTCCATACTTTGGGATCTATATATGAAAAATGATAAATAAATACAAATTTATTATGAATAAAACAAGAAATCGTGATAATTCTATTTATTTTTTCCTGTGTTTAGTCCAGCTTAACATGAAGTCTTTGGCAATTGACAGCAAGTATCTGCGCGGCTGCAAAGTATGTTACAAACGAGATAGTGAATTACAAACCTTACTTTGGTCTTACATCTAATAGCAAGAAGTCGCACTAAATATAATGTTATCATTGTTCCTTTTCCGTGTTTAGTTAACCTTTACTTAAGTACTTGAGAATTTTTCTTTCGGCTGGATACCGAGTGATTGCTGAAAAGAAAAATCTCCTTTTTAATAACAACTATAGATATTTTTTAGTATATATGACCGCCAGAAGGAAACAACTTACATTATATTTCCCATTTCTTATTTGTTAAGAAATTAAAATTAAAATCTACATCATTAATTTCAACAAAATAAAAGAAACCAACCCTATAATTAAGCCATTGTTTCTGCTTATATTGAACTCAAAAAGGAATATAATGGTAGTAACACGTAGTTCTTTAACATGCTGTAGAAAATGGAGCTTATTTGCATTAATAGTGTACGCTTTGTATTTAGAGAGCAAGATATACTATTGGTTAATTGTCTAAATATCTAAAATTGTCTACCAATGAATTCTTATATACTGTTTTACAATCCTATACTTAGTAGAATTTGATGTCACTTTTTGGCCCTTTTGAGATTTGTGCCTCTCTAGGCTTTTAAACGTATTTTTATTTGTGGGCTTCCATTTTCTCACACGTGCATTAACTTTCGGTCCCTGTTGGCCCGCTTCTAGATTGTCCACATATTTTGATTTTTTTTGTCTTCTAAAAGATATTGCTTTCACCTGTAATAAAGAGACATGTAAGCTATCGAGGCCGCCATCTCCATAACTTAACTTCTCTCCTCTTGGATCGGTACTTGCTTCTATGTGTATAGATAATTGCGGGAAGTCGGATCATAGCAATGAAAACTTGTATATATAAAAGTTTGGAACTAAGGAAGAGTTGAATATTCTTTCACCCACCAATAACGTTTGCACGATCGAGCGATCACCTGATATTTATTTGGAAACTGGAATCATTATGTTGTACAATCTAATTAAAATTAGATCTACAAATTTGTCCTTACACTGACTGCATGCAGTGAGATTTAGGAACAATTTGTAGATATAATTTGAATTAGATTGTATGTTGTACTACTTTTTACCTGAAATGGGAGTCGTTTAGGGTACATGTAGTTCTTCTCTATCAGTTTTGAAACATCCATCGCAATATTTTCCCCAATACTTTTTATTATATCTGCACTGAAGACATAAGTCTTCACGAGACTCAAACCTAACATAATATTTGCATTTTGTTATTTATAGAATAAACCATAATTTTATTTCATTCAAATTCTGATCTCTCAGGGAAACTTTCTGACCTGGCAAGTTTAGTTTTGATGTAAAGCAGTCATCCTTCTATTTCAAGTTTGATCTCGGCGACATGAAATTCAAATTGTTTGCACTCTAGAACTAAAACATTGCCTATGAAATAAATTATAATAAATGAACTGTGAAAGGATATGGAGTAAATGTACAGGGTAAAAACAAGTGAATAGAATAACGTTTTTATTGTTTTCCTCCATCTTGAAATCACCACGATGAAACGATTAAAATGTATCTTTTAAAAATGATGTAATTTTTTAATTGTTTATGAATTTGTGAAATTGTTTTATTTTCTTTAGAAAAAATTGGTGATTTCTGTGGTATCCTTATTTTTCAGAAATGTTACTTATGAAGATGATTAACGTTATCAAGTCATCTTTGAACAAGAATGAGTTGAGATACTTAATGAAAAAGTTCCGGTTTCCAGAGGACAAAATGGCGGAACTAGAACAGACGTATTATGGGAAAGATAAGTTACAGGATCGAGTGTATCACGCTATGCTGTTTTGGAAAGAATTCAAAGGACCTCTTGCAAATATCGACGAACTAATCAGGGTTTTCCATATAATAGGATATGATGAACTTTGCCTACAATTAAGGGCAATGAAACTTTATGCTCAAAGGCTTAGACTGTAGCAACATCCTCGAAACGCCAAAACGCAAATATATTCAATTGTCAGATTCTGCTTATCTACGATAGCTACGGTATGGAGAGGGACTGTTATTATTTGGGTAACGACAAGGATTATTTTTATGACGTAATGATAAAAAAGAATAGCTCAATTGTGTCAAAATACATATCTAGTGCATCTCTATTATGTTTTTACTTATTATTTATATTGTATGAAGTATAGATACTTTTAAATTAATAGTATGTAGAAACGTCAAATTTTGCTTGATTGCAGTCCCTTTGCAGTCCATCTAGCTATATGTAACTTATTATGAATTTCTTTACATATATATATCAAATACAGATGTTATCTTCTTACATAGTACAATCATAATATCCATAAATAATGAATTGGTCAGAATGTGTTTTTTGTGTACAATTTATAGTTCAAGAGGACCATCAATGATAAGAGCTGACAGAGTATATATGAGGTTTTAAAAAGTAGGCTCTGCAAACAGTGATGCTAGCTTTTATCGTCATGTGTTTGATCCAAAACATCAATCCAAACAATCAGTATTGCAAAATCTGTTTCACATTACAAACACAAACATAAGTCAAACTTGACAGAATCAATACTCACTGATACGTGCGTGTTAAGGACTAAATATTTTTTACAAATTTTTATTTTGCCCTTTTTTTACTGATTTTGCTTTCCTATTTAGATTCTATTTTTGGTTTATGGATTTCCGTATGTTTTGATTTGATCTGCACTGAGGAGACTAAGTTATGAATTGTGCATATACAGAAACTGAATACACTGCAGTAACTTCGGTATTTCGTTATTTACTTATATATGTAGAAAAAAAATTAAAAGTTGCGACTGAAAGATATAAATTGATAGTGCCAAACTTACTCCTGGGTCAAACGTTAGAAGAATAGTGTAGTTTTAGTGCAATTTATCGTTTGATTTTCATTTTAAATTTGTTAAGGCTTTTACTATGTATCAATGTTTTTTTTAAACACTTGTTAAGGTGTCTCAGTGGTATTATTCCGCCATTTTTGTCTAAAAATTGTTCATTTAAGTTTCATTCATTAAGAAATTTAACAAAATAGTTATTTAAAATGAAAAAAAAGTTCAAATGTATTTAAAATTTATATTCCTAATTAGTTTTATAACATTTTCATTACAAAAAAATGAGTTTAAACACATGAGCTTTAAATCTGTTGCTGGATTTACAGAACACAGAAATTATTAAGGGAGATACTTTGATAAAATATTTTAACAAAGATATCACTAGAGAAATTAATATTTTGCAATTTTTATTTCAACGGTGACCCCTAATTTTTATTTTATAAATGTAAACTACATAATGATAATTAAACACATGCAAAGTATGAAAAAATTCTATAATAGATTTTTCGAACTATCCTCTCATATGATCATTTTCCCTATCATTTTTATGTAAAATCTTGAAATTTTCAATTTCAGAGTTTGCGCTTAAATGCACGGTGATCCCCAAATTTTATCTTGCATTTTGAACAATTATACAATTATGTTTCTACACAGAAAATTTTACAAAATTCTATAATAGGAAATATTAATACCCTGCAGACACCTTAATGATAATATCAACAAACACTGTAAGACAAAAAATTTCCCAAGTTCATAATCTTTCATCTTACTGCACTGCCATAATTACTTATTTATAAGCCATCCATCACAACAAACAAAATCAGTTCCCAAATGTTAGGAGTGCCTCCCGTAAATACTATTAGTTCAAATGGATGGCTAGAGACATAGATTTTTATACATTTGTTATTTTCTATAGATATATTAGTTCTGCAGTTTACATATATAAGTTTGTGATACATGTGTGCTATTGTATAAACGCCAGATGTACTCGCAGTATTTTATTAAAATATTAAAAACACATTAGTGTTTGAGTCTTTCCAAAACTCTGCTATAAAAGGCAGTGTTAATGTAAAGGTATTTGTCCAATATCGGAAATACAGGTATGTAAACAATCTTCCACCTACTATGAGGTATGAGCAAAGCTCATTGTTGAAGGCCTCATGGTGGGAATTCACCTGTCCACTCCGGCGTCGAGTACTAGTACTTCGGTGCTGGACCGAAAGCATATCTTTTGAAAACTTACAAATTTCTAAACTTTAATGATAAAAGAAAAGCCCCCCCCCCCGTGCAAAGCTCTGTCCCATCCTGCTTATTTGTTCTTTATCACTCTTTCATATGTTTTCATTTTTTGTTGTTCAAAAATATGAAAAAGAAAGGATATGGGGTAAATGTCAAGGAGACAACATCCCATATCCAGGTTAAAACGACCCCCCAAAAAAGCATCTAGGGGTCATCGTACGGTCTTCAAAACAGTGAGGAACCTCACACCATATAGCAAGCCCTAAATGGCCCAAAAAAGGTAAAAAAAAGTGAACAAATAAATGGAAACAAACCACATCCAATAACCCAAATATCAAGAAACTAAAATTTTATAAGAAGACAAGAAAAGGCCAATGACCAACATATTCCTTACTTGGGACAGGCGCAAAAATTGCGATGGGGTTAAACTCGTTTTCTTGGATCCAAAAGAAGTATGATTGATTGATTAGATTTTAACGTCCACTGAGCAATTTTTTCAGCTATATCAAGACTAGAACAAGATAATCAATTAAAAAATATAAGTAAGAGAAGAAAGAAACTAAGGTGGAAGGGACAACTGGGACAACAAGTTTTGATCGCCACTGGAAAAGGGGAGAGATGGGTAGGGGCAGGAAATTTAGCCTTCTATACGAGTCCCAGTGACTCTACTCTCTTTAGACAATATAGAAGGGGTCTTTATACTGCATGGAGGGCGGCATTTCTCCACAAAGTTTGAAAAGTTTGTAAATTAAGTGGTCGAAACGGCCATCTGCTTAACTTGGGTATGTATTTGTTTTGTATTAATATTTATCATCGTATATAGATAGCAAATAAATAAATACTGAAATCTAGAAAAAGGTTTTTGTTTTGTAGATAGCCATTTCGACAATTTATGTAGAATTTTATTTTTGCCACTATTTCTTGTGTTCGTCTTACTTGTACTTTTTACCAAATCTTTTATCATTTGTCCATTCGAATGATTTTGAAGCGCGGATCCAGGGAATTAGAAAAAGGGGGGGTTCCAATTGAAAATGAAAAGAGATTTCGCGGAGCGGAGCGAGGCGCGAATTTTTTCGGGGGTATTTCTTAATAAAGTATCAAGATATTCATTAAAAAATACATGATTGTCCAGAAAAAAAGAGGGGTTGGAACCCCCCCCCCCTCTGGATCCGCCATTAATTTTCACCTTTTAGATTATCACAAGTTTTTGTTAATGTGTTGGTTAATTTCTACCTGCATATAATTATGTTGTAAAGATAAATGATCCAGAACTTTTACTATGGGATACACTCTCAAAATTGACTGCGTAATGAAAAGTTTAATAAAGACTTGCATTTAGAAATCAGAAACTTAAATAATAGAAAAACGAGATGTAAAGTGAATTTAGAATTATATAACTCTGAAGAAATATAAAAAGTATGTTCATATTTAGATCTGTTTCTCGAAACTGACAAAGATGGAGACTAAAGACCTAAAGGTTATCTGCGTCCATGTTCTCAGCTGATACGACAGAGCTTCCTCCAGGTAAAAAGACTCTATAGACAGATATTTATTGCCACAAAACCGGTTTAACCCACCATTTCTTTTGAAATGTCTGTACCAAGTCAGGACCATTGCGATCGACAACTTTTCCGTTGGTTTCCAACTGATTAGTCTTTTTGTCTCTTGGATTTCGGCTCTTGACAACTCTGTTCGGTAATTTTGTTATTACCCCCATTTAATAACATAAAAACTACTCTACCGAAAATATGAGGGGGAACTCATGAAATTAATACTGCGTCTATTCAATGGTCGCCATCACCAGACAGTGTAAGTCTTGCTACTTTCTAATGGCGTTTTTATTTCTAATCAGATATAGCATTGAGTTGTTTCATCTAAACTGTCGCGCTTGATTTGTTCCTTGCTCGATTTAACTTTCAACATATCAATTTCTCAAATTTTGGATTGTGAAACTCGAATGTCGGTATACTACACTTCCTTGTTCTTAGTAAAACGGAAATAAGTCATGTCGCTGACTTTTGAGAAATTTATACGGAAGTTCTCCTTGAAACACGTGTACATCATAACGAAATCTACTGTTTTTTATGCAACTTCGATATTTTTTGTATTTTGAACCATTGAGCCGATGCCACTACTGCTGGACCAGAAGTCCCCGAGGATATTCACCAGCCCAATACTCAGACTTGTCTAGCATGAAAATTTTACCTTGCGAGTTATAGAAATTTACTGTTTTTATCAAGATTCTAACCACTAAAAATACTGAGGCTTCATTCCGTGAATGGCACTCGGTAGATGTCCTTGGTACTGGATTTGGCTGCCTATTTCGATATTTTTTGAAATGAGTACTTCTTTCTGCACTAATTTTGGATATCATTTGATTTAATGCTGCGGGTGAGAGGTTACTCACAACATAACAAAATTTACTGTTTTTTATGCAACTTCGGTATTTTTTGTATTCTAATAACAAGTTTTGACTTATTAATGCAGATGATATCAACCAAACATTTCGAAAGCCACACATCCAAAACATTAAATTAAAGGCCGATAGAAAAACCTAATCTGTAAGACTTAAAAGGGAAGCCAAAATTACAAAAACAGGATAACAGTAAACACCTGCAATGGCCGGGAACTACGATTTACAAGCGAACTGCATTAGAAAAACGATAATGAAAACAAGAGACATATATTAATAACGATAGGAACTCGGGATAGTCGGACATGGTACCGGCACTAGCAAAAGCCAGTGGTAGGGTTAAACCGGTTTATGGGTACCCAAACCTCCACTTTCTCTAACCCGTTTCCTTATAGTATAATAAACATGCGAATAAAAGCCAATACAGGTAGACTACTAACTCAATGACCGCTATCTTTGAAAAGAAAAACATAACAAAAGTCGGCTAAGGAAAGAGAAAATGGTGAAGAAACTCTACTAATTTATACATTTTCTAAAATTAAGATACTGAAAATAACCCAAAGAATCGAATTTGGGCAAGTTACAGGATAACCTCAGTGACTTGCAGTCTACCAACATCGTTGTATGTTCCAACTATCTATTTATCACCGGCCTTATTTTTGTCACACCTGATCCATTCTGGATGTTTAATGCTTTTCATTTTCCTAACTGGAAGAGACAAATCTTTTTGAAGTAACAAAATTTGAAAGAATTTTTCAGATTTCATGTCTCTTAAGTTAGGATGAATGACAGTGTTTAGAGATTAAGAGATTCATTAAATTCATGATGCATTTTGTTTACTTTTAAATGATTTGTATATGTATCAATATTTTACAAGACAGTCCAGTTGACAAACTTCAAAATATCCAACCCCGATTTCTGACATGATATAAAATTTAAATTTGAAATGAATTCTAAAACCTTTTTCAATAACTTAAAATCATAGTATAAGAATTTATTAAAATATTTATTAAATTTTCTATATATTATAATATCTTAATCACTTACAAGCACCATAGGGTACTTTTATTGAAAGTTTAAATTTAATTACAGTCGTACACTGTTACTAACACAAATTGCATGTTGGTAAAGAGAATTGTCTCTCTGTTGGTGTTTATGTCGGGCAATGAATGACAGCAATTGTAAGAACACTTTGCCTTTTATTTTTTGTGTTAATTGTGGATATTGGATTCGCGACTGAAAAGGAAAGATACATGGATGTTGTATTGTTCAACATTAATTAGCGATGAATTCCACTCAACAAAGGCATATGAACACCACAGACGTGCACACGATTACAAACATAAAATATGATAGGTATAATCAAGATAAAGCACTCGACTTGTTTTCATCCAAAAGTGAAGGTGGCAGCAGGAAACTTGACCCAAATGCACAGATCGGTGTCATGTTGAATTTGATGTATGTCAATCCATGATACAACAACATGTGATCTCTAAGTTTGCAAATCCACTTGTCTGAATTTGATGAATCCGAAGAACTATTCGTTAGGTAATCTAATGACAATGAAGAAATATTGTTATTATACGCAGGATATATATCACAGCTTTAAAATATACTTAATTTCCTATGTTTGGGATCTAGTGCTGCTGATGAGGAATTAATTTCCGAAATGGCTATACAGCTCATTAAAATTAATTGCAGTTGTAGTTTACATATATGTGTTATGGTCTAGTGTTCATTTACTCCACATACTTCCGTAAAATATTTGATAAAATAACAAAATACAGAAATTTGAGTCGTTTTAGTTCTACAATGACCATTATGACTACGACTACCTTAGCCTCATCATTGCAGAAAAAAATCAAATAATTAGAAGACTACCCCGGTAAAATTAAAACCATATATTTCATTTATGTTAAACAAATAGAACTAAAGTGAAGCAAAAATTAGCCAACAATAGAACTTTTGTTTTGTTTTGTGTTTTTTTTTCTTTTGGAATGTAGATAGTTGCAAGAGATATAGGTATCAAACATATTCAAGACCTAACCGGCGACATCACATTAAATAAACATGATAACAAATTTTTTGCAGTAGTGTAATTATTAATTCAAAAGCCTCGAAGAGGCTGGAAAATTGATAACACCATCCGATAGGTGTCACGTGACTAAAATGAGCGCCAAGCCTATTAATCCACTCAAATGAGCTACGTTCTTCCACCGGAAATATAGTGCGCAAGTTTCGTTCAAATTCCGTTTTTCGTATACGGAATCGTAACGATGTTGCTATATAAAATCAATAATAACATACAGTATATAAATATAAACAGTATTCACGTCCGTGTCTCTATTGAGAAATTCAGCGCGCCTTTCGCGTAGTTAAATGTTTTCTGCATCAATATTCTTTTACCTGTATTGCTTATTTATCAAACATCAAATTTCAGGGAGGTGCAGATTTCACGTAAGCCCCCCTTTCCGAATAAAATGGTCTTCCTTCTAGCACCTAATTAGACATATTAAATCTAAGCACCGAAACAAAAATCATCCCTTTCGATTATTTTGACGCCATTTCGGAATTACTTTTGTTATTTTATTCATTTTTCATAAACTGCACTTTCTCTTCGCGCTGATTGAGGCAGCCCTCTAATTTCCACAAAAAAAAACATATAAATTAGTTTTCTTTCTATGCAGTAGTTCTTTGGATGACTACGAGTTTTTCAGATGTGTATATTTTCCGGGCTTTCGAATTTCAGCTTCATCGGAAATTTGATTTAATACTAGCAAACTTATGCTTAAACATTCATCCAGCATGTATCGTTTTTTTTACAATTAGAAATTATTGCTTTCTAAAAGTTTTGTTTCGATCGTTCGCACTAAAATACCTATAACCATATGGAGTAATAACAAAATTACCGAACAGAATTGTCTTGAACCAAAGTCCAAGAGGCAAAAAGACATAACTAGTGGAAAAAATCATCGGAAAATTGTAGACCACAATGCTCCGGACTCTCAAAAGAAATGTTGGGCTAAACCGGTTTAATGGCGCGCCAAACTTCCCCTTGCATGGTGGTAGTGTCTGGTAGCAACTCAACAGCAATTGCTATTGAAAGGTCTTAGACAGTATATCAAAAGTGCAATGAAGACATTGAATTTAGGATAAACCAGTCATTTACAATGAAAATTAAAACATATGTTGCAAGACAGCATAATGTCATAAAATGGATAGAAAAAGACAATTTCAGTTGCTGTTATGAATTGAGAACAACAAAAATACAGGTATAAAATATTAACAAACAAACTCCCATATCCCATTTCTAGGCATTATCAGACCCCTTTTGAAAAAAATTGAGCAGGAGTTCCACTTGCAATTTACTTTATACATATGGTGGAAATCAAAACATAACATTCCACAGAAAACATGTTTTTCTCAAAATTATAGGTTTCTGCTTTGGTTTCCAAGGCAATCAAATTATCCATTATTACCAATTTTATACCCCGTTTAAAAAGATTGGACAGCGGTTCCACTTATTACCTAAGTACTTTCATATACTGTATGATCATTTATTTTCGTGGGGATAAAATTTCGTGGATTTTATCTTTACAACTATTTCATGTGGACAAGTGTTCGTGGAATTCATGTAATATATAGTAATTACCATTGCTGGAATTAAACTCACCCGGATTTAATTGCGTTGATAACTCTTACACACGAAATATTTCTGCTTTTACAGTAATGAAAATACATGATCAACGATAAATACGACTTTCTCGAAATTGGCATGGTTTCTTCCATTTTTGAAATTTCCAATCTTGTAGAACTTTATCTTTCATCACACAAAATCTCTCTATGAAGTTTGACAGATCTAGTTATAATGGTTTTTGAGATACAGTGAAAACATTAGAAATTCATTTTCTCATAGAGTTACTATAGGGCTTCCCACCCTTTTTTATACCCCCAAAAGTACCCTAAATAGACCCCCTTTGAAAAAAATTCTATGATTGCACAACTATATATATATGAGGCTAATATCCTACAAAGTGTGAAACCTATAGGTCTGATGGTCCCTGAGATCTGCTTTTCACAAGTTCAAATTCAAATTTCTGCATATGCAGAAATTAAATTAAAGTAGCCTCGGTATTTTGTTATTCATTGCGGCGAGAATAACACGTAGCACACCCCTAGGAACATGAGTAGCTTGTGACCTTGACGGTTCTATCTGTATAGTCACTGAAGTCTGTCTCTGCCAAAGAATGAGTAAAGAGTGAGTACTCGCGCTTTATACATTACAAAAAGACATACTTGATTTGTATCTGATAAGACTTTCATCCCAACATTACAACTTCCCTCGCCACTGAAACTGGACGTCAATATTTAGTTGTAGTATTGCTGGAAGTGAGTCTAAACTCAATTGGATTCCCCTTTTCATAAGCATATGTTGGTTAACTCACGATCATGAGACATAAGTCGGTGCA
This sequence comes from Modiolus philippinarum, assembly GCA_002080025.1. NCBI lineage: Eukaryota > Metazoa > Mollusca > Bivalvia > Mytilida > Modiolidae > Modiolus > Modiolus philippinarum. The sequence continues at coordinate 16,233 of MJUU01066194.1, read as the reverse complement.
TAATGAACTCGTGTTTTAAGCTAATGAATATTCATGTTATAGTTGTTTGTCTCTTATCCTATATATGAGTTATAATTTATAAGTCAATGCATAATTACATTATAGCCAATATTCGATTCATACGTCAAAGCATATTTGTCTAACCCAGAAATTACCTAAGAGTGAGGCCCGTCATGGGTTTCTGGATTACCTGATTATCAGGGCGTTTTTTTAAATGATTATTTGATTACAAGGGCATTTATTTAATGATTATTAGCTTTCATTTCTATATACTTTTTGATTACTAAGCCAAAAATTTATTGATTACCAAGGTAAAAATTTAATGATTAATTGATTACCAAGGTAAAAATTTAATGATTAATTGATTACCAAGGCAAAAATTTAATGATTATTTGATTCCCAGGACCCTCCATGAGGACCCTCGAGAGTCTTTTCTCTGCAATTTTAAATAATATATTTATGAAATTTTGTCAAAGGCTTTCTAGATTTTGTCATATAGAATACATTTTCACACATGTTCAGTATACCAGAATAGTTCAAGTGTTTTTGCGTTGATTTATTCAACGGATGGCAGCTTGCAGACTCCATATTTTCACTCTACAGTATCTATATTCTTGTGGCGAACGGTTTCTAAGAAATGAGAGGATATGGAGAAAGTGTTCACAAATAAATAACACAAATGTTACGTCCCTGTGTGCAATAAAATTAATTACAATGGTCTATTTGACCATATCGACAACTCCCCAATAGCTTGTATCGTACATTCCAGTAGATATTGAAACACCATACTATGGCAAGAGAGTTTCGCATTTTGTATTACAAGCACCTTTACCATACACGCTATGATGCATGAATTCTTTGTCCACATACAATTGCACGTTCAATGAAGGGCATCGTATCAATATATTTCCAAATGAATACCGAAGCTGAAACTAAAAATCATAAATACAGAATAAATGCCATTATAAGCATCACATAAAGACAGAGAACTAAAAAGGCGAAGATGAAATAAACAGAACATATAACGAACGTCACAAAAGATAAAGCACGAACACTGAACCCCTCAAAATATGAGTGTCTTCAGGTCTGTCGGAAGTTTAAGCATGATCTGCTTCAGTACTGACACCCACCAAACAAGCGGTAAATGCAAATTGAGCAGCCCATCAATACAATGAGCTACTCAATCTATTCATTAGTGTAACTACTCCCAAACTGATGTGGGAGCTCATCATTGAGGAAAAAAGGGTTCGGTAAAATGTAAGTCAGTTACTGTTGAAAGCAGGTAGAAGCTCTTATCCTCGGCTTGTGATGAAAGCCGGCTTTTGATTGGATGGCAGCCCGTTGGTACAAATCCCATGCACCCGTCTCGTTGTTAAGAACGTTGCTAGCGCCAGTGCCATGGAATTCCTTTGTGATAACCTCACATATTCTGTGACGTTAGTAAGTAAAAACTGGCGCCAAAAACTTTATAACCTCAAGAAATCATCAACCCAAAATCAAATCGCCTAAAAACAGCAAAGTCTGAGGTTGTTACCTTAGGTACCATCCTCGACATGGAAAGTGGGACATTTTCTGCATATTTATCATACTTGCTTTATTTCGCAACACAGATGACGTTGAAATTTCGTACAGATTTACTTCCATTAATATGCTTTTTCGGTGCAATAAAAGACAAAGCGGGGGATAAATTCGTTACCTACGTTTCTACCCGTAGGCATTGAGATTGTACCACCCTTCAGCACCATTGTTCAGCCTTCGGCTACGCCTCAGGCTGCACAGAAGTGCTTCAGGGTGGTACAATCTCAATGCCTACGGATATAAACGTAGGTAACTGATAATGCTTCCGGACCTTTCAGGTAGATACGCCATTTAAAGTCTTGTAACTGATAATGCTTCCGGACCTTTCAGGTAGATACGCCATTTAAAGTCTTGTATATTCAATATGTAATTGAAATGTAAGGAGTAAATACACTTCATCTTCTGAACTTGAAAACAGTAACGTCCATTTTTAAACACTCCGTTTCATTTTATTCTAATTTTGAGATTTGTGTTTCATTACAGTAAATTCATTTCTACACAAAGTAGGATCTGTTCTTTGTACTTCGTGTATTTTCTAGACGAAAATAACAACTTTGAAGGTAATTTATAGTTAACTATTAATATGTAATCAAACATAGCTAAGTGAATATTTTAATCAAGATTCTATGTAAAAAGCCATGCAGGCGAAAAATATTCTTCTACACTTTTTCATCTAATAGTTTTTAAATATGTTCACCAGTCTTTCTTGTCCGAAGTTTGTTTGGATTTATAGCTAGCCTTATTAATTTTTTCAAACCTAGCCATCTGCTCAAAATGCAGAATCTTGCATGTTTACAGGTTAAACATGCAAAATCTACTATTTGATTTGAAATTTTCCATACCACCAAATTTGACTATTGCTTTGCGAACTATCTTAATACAATATTACTTGCTTACTTACTGCCCGTTATGACTAGTGTTATTTAGGGCAGCAACAAAGCTCCTCCATCTATCTTTGGCCATCTTTTCTACAGTTCCACATGTGTGTCCCAGGCTTTTCATTTCTGCTTCCATAGTCCTTCTCCAGGTAGTCTTTGTTTTCCTCTTCTCCCTTTGCCTTCTGGTGTTCAGCGCAGCCCAACATTTGTGCGAGAAGTATCATCCTTTCTGAAAACATGCCCAATCCATTTCCAACTCTTCCTCAACATATCCTCATGGTGACATTGATCTAACAGTTCTTTGTTGATAATGGTCCTTGGCCAGAAAATATGTGATATATGACGAAGGCATTTTGTATGAAATGTTGACAGCTTATACTAAGATCTTGTTCCGTCATCTTCCCATATAAGTGTGTTGATAGTACACAGCTCTGTTATGAGTTGATCTATGTTGATTTAATGTATTGGTTTGATTTCCATATATAAAGATGTTTCTTGCTTTTCCGATTCTAATGTTGAGGGCATCACTAACTCCTCCGTCATTTCTCACTGTACTGCCAAGGTAGGTAAATGTCTCAGTCTCGGGAGGATCTTGGTTGTATATTTGTATTGATCTTCTATTTGTTGAATTTAATTTCCTGACTTCTGTTTTTGTCTCACTATGTTTAGGCCGATATATTTGGCGTAAGTAGCGAGTCGGTTGGTCTGTTCCTACATGTGGTGGTGAGTATGCGAAAGTAGTGCAATGTCATCAGCAAAGTCGAGATCTTCTAAAACAGTATCGATTTTCCAACGTATTCCCCTTTTTCCACTTCCAATTGTTTTCTCATTATCCAGTCTATTGCCATGTTGAAAAGTACAGATGACACAACGTATCCTTGTCTGACGCCGGTTGTCACTTGGAACATGATGTCACTGTTCTCTAAGCTAAATGTAAAGTTGTCATAGAAACTTTTGATGATGTTTACTATCTTGATGGGGATTCCGTAAGATCTCAATATCTTCCAATACTTTCTCTGTGTATGCTGTCAAAGGCCTTTTGGAAATCTACAAAGATCCCTCTGTCATTCAGTACATTGTTCAATGATATTACGTAGAACAAATATTTGGTCGATACAACCTCGATTTTTTTTTCTAAAACCTGCTTGTTCTTCCCTCAGGCACTCATCAATCGCAGATGAAATACTGTTAATGATTATCTTGGGTAGGATCTTACTCCATATAGAGAGTAGAGTGATACCATGCCAGTTATTGCAGTTGTTAAGTGCACCTTTTTAGGTATCTTTATAATTGAGCCTTTGGTCCATTCATTCGGTATTCTGTTAAGGTCCCAAGTACACAAGAACAGTAGATGGAGAATCGAAGCTTTAACAATAAGGTCAGTCTTGAAGAACACTGCGTTGAGATTGTCAAGTCCAGCAGCTTTACCATTTTTAGAGATTTTCTGGCAAAAAAATTTCTTCGATTGTTGTTGGCTGTATTGATATATTCAGATCACTTTCTGCTTCAGGGATATCGATGGTTTGTTCTGGAAATAGTCTATTTAATATCTCTTTAAAGTGTTCTGCCCATCTTGCATCCTGTTCTTTTTCGGTGGTCAGTAACTTTCCGCCTTTATCTTTCACTGGGATGTTTGAGTTTATTTTTTATTTCCCACTTACAAGTTTGGTAAATATATAATATATTCTAAAATGACGTCTTTTATTCGCCTTGTTTCCATAACAATGGTAAAATCCGCAAATTTTAGTGTATATTGTCATGACAATCAACGGTACATTTGATAACGTCATAGACAGTTTTATGACATTTTTTTAGCGTCATAGAACATAACGTCATACTTTACGGGACAAAATGGCTGTTCATCTATGAATACAAAGAAGAATTCATCTCTTCTGTACCCTCTAAGTGTCATATTGGGATCGCATTAATTCACAAGAGCGTGAATATATGTTGACTTTACCACGGTTTTGCCCTTTATGCCTATATTCTACCCCTCGAATACTCTCTAGGTAAAACATTCGCCATAAAGGACCAACCCGTGGTAAAATCGCCACATATTCACGCTCCCGTGAATTATTTCTTTAAAAAAATATTAGTAAGAACAAAGTGGTAATAAAAACAGAAAATGTGACAATTCTATTTATTGTGTTTTCCTGTGTTTATACTTTTTATATGAAGTGGGTAAGTTACTGCACAGCAGCAAATACTCTCAAGACTTTAGTAACAAGAATACCAGTAAAATCGAGATAGTGATCACCTAACCTTACAATTTTTGCAATTCAATAATCACACAAGAAATCGCACAAACTGTCATGTTATACTTGTCCTTTTTTAGTGTTTTAGGTAAATGACCAGTTTTCTTGTAGATGGGTACCGAATGACTTTTCTGAAAAGCAAAAGCGGCTTTTGAATAACCACATACTATAAATACTAGAACAGCATATATGACAGCCAATAAGAGCCGACTAACAATTTATTTCTCAATGGTTTTATTTGTTTATAAAACAAAATCTACGTAATAACTTCAATCTAAGAAACCAAAAGCAACCAAATCCTATGTTAATTATAATCGAAGCACTGGTTTCTGCTTAAATCGCAATCAACAGAAATTTCATTATTAAATCAAAGAGAATATAGTAATAACATATTGTTCTTTAACATGGTATGGAAAATGGAGCTTACCTGTATGAATAGTGTCTACCTATCTGAATTTCTGGTATATTTTTGTATTATCGATTATTTCTTATGTACTACGTTCCTCTACTTGGCTGAATATGGCGTCTCTGTCTGTGCTCTTCTAGCTTTTAAACATTTTTGATTTCTGGACTTCCAAAGGATTGGCCCTATCTGCACTAAGGAGATAATTCATCTATATGGCCATTTGCAAATATTTTTTATTATTCCTGTTTTTATTTATTATTTTTTATTATTCCAAAACATATGCTCTTATCTGCACTAGGAGACATTAGTTGTCGTAAATTCCATCTGAAAAAAAATGTATTAGAGTTACTTCAATTTCGGTATTTTGATAATTACCACATTGTATAATGTTTGGAAATTTGATAAGACTAAGAAGTACCTCGGACATGAAAGACTCTACCCTCGAGTTACTTTGGTGTTTTTCTAGATAATCAATATATTTTTATTCCAAAATCCTTCCAAAGATATTGCTCTTATCTGCATTGACGAGACATAAGTTGTCTTGAAGACCATCTATTGAACTTGAATTTACCAGAGCAGTGATTTCCAAGCACCTTAATCCGTTCAAGGGCTGTCCATAGCGTCCACAAGTAGTAAGGCCGATAAGTGATTAGTTTTTAACAAAAGAAATGGAACTCTTCATTAAACGAAACAAAAAAGGTCTACTCAGATTGTTTTCCGTAGTTACAAATTCCCAAAAGTTGTTTCTAACAGGATAATTGAATGATTTTTTAAATCATGTATTTCATTAAGGTATAGAAATAATGTAAATGTTCGCCGTTTGATTGTTAAGTTTGTAATTAGTGCGTAAATTGCGGTTTAAGTGGACTGAATTGGGTGACTATAATTCTGGATGAATGAAATATACATCTTTGGATTTTCTCCAAAATTGGCATACTGAATTAATACAGAATTGATGAATACGTGTGCAAATTTTCATTTCCGCCCTTCCACGCAATTACCCAGAATAAAACCCCAAAGTTAGTGTATTCTGCTACATACTGGCTCTATTTTTAGAAATGAAATCGAATTTACCTACATACGTCATGATTACAACTTACGAGTCAGAGGCCCATTCAGTTAATCGTAATTTGATTTTTATCTATAGTTTGTTTTAATGTATTAAATGGAAAAGTAAACATCCTACTACGGTTCCAAATAAATATTTAGATACAGAAATCTACAAACATTCCCGTTAATTTCGTATAATTTTACCATAATGGGGACATTGATCCCTGTGAGTGCCTCGGCAGTGTTTATAAATAACATTTACCGCCAAATAATGAACACAATGGAAAATACCACCCTCACTTATTTCTTGGTTACGGGATATCATTTTGGATCTTGAAAATATACATCTTTGAAATCAATTATTTCATATTTCCCCTTCAAGATTAATCCTTTGGCTATCTTTTAATACAGAAATTGTGTCCGCCCCCGGTAATTTTTTGCCTTTTAATAATATTTTATTGTCGCCAGGTTAATTTTTGTGTGGTTGCAGTGAAGACATTTGACATCAACTATAAACAATTTAACGTGCAATAGCAGACCAATTGTTAACTTTTATTTTGTAAATGTTTTTGTTTTACTAATGCGTCGTTCCTTTGTGATTTATATACCCGAACAAGCTTAATATCTAGCCGTTACTATGGACCATCAACAGACGGCGTGTTCCTAAAATATGGCTGATGAAGTAGACGCCCACCTCATTAGCATGTTTAGAAGGGAGATAATTTCACACAATGACTTTTCGGACTGTAGTGGTTAGGGGATACCGCGTTCGGTATTTTTATGATTTAAGCCCAGAATTTCAGGAAATAGATTTACCGGGAATCAATCATTTTTCATCAATTTTAAGGGGGTTTGCTACTCCATTTGAAAATAAATAGGATTTCAAATAAATGTGATTTTTGTTAAAAAATTGAAAAAGAAGCAATTTAAATGAAAAAAATCATAAATTGATGATATCCTTTTTGAGATTTAAGTGATTGAAAATTTGGCGGGATACTGAACTCCTCGGATTTTTCATAGGATTAACATTCTGACCAGAAATGAATGTGACAGAATAAATAAAATCTGATAAAATTTTTGCAGAATGTTCATAAAAATGTATAAAATGAAATTGTGAGAAAAAATAAGGGGGTCCACGGGGAAAAAATTATAATGCTTTTAAATGGATAAACTAGAGAATTCCGAAAATCTGACAGAAATTCCAAAACATAAGGGACGAACCTTCTTAAGTTTCTTTGTAGTTCGCAATTTTCGCATACAGAAAAAATAAAGTCGGAATTCTGGAATAAGACCCCCTCCGCCCCTTCCTGAAATTGTATGGAAACAACGGTTAAATAACAAATATGTGTTACTACATTATTATGTTAAAAAATAGTTAGTTTTGGTTTCAAAAGTATCTGCACTGAAATGACAAAATTTATCAAATGACTCAAATTAACTGTTATTCAGGACATTTGTTTGACAGAATAAAATCATTATTCTTCAGCTATAGTGCACGATCTGTCAGATCAAAATCATTGGTCAAACTCTTCAAAGAGTTTGATTTATAAATGTTTGATTAGTCGAACTAATCCATCGATCACGTTCGATTTTTATTGATATTCAATTCAATTCAATATTTTATTAAAGTCTCACCACTTGTATTTTATAACATAAAATAACATATACAATATAAAGTATACATGTACAATAAAGACTACATTTACACAAATAAAACATATACAAGTGCCATTCTTAAAAGAATTACGAGAGACTTTATAATGTTTAGTAAAACAAATTATACATGACATTAAAAAATCATTCTTATTATTAAGAATATAAAAAAAATGTTCCTTCTACTTAAAATATTAAAGCAGGTTTTGGCAACATTGTAAAAGCAGTCATCTGATTTAAAAAGATAGATGAATTTTTCCTCATCAGATAAAATATTAAAACCTAATTTTTTCTTTTCAATTTCTTGAAATAAATTCATTCTCAAATCTGCATATAAAGGGCAATACATTACAACATGCCTCTCATCTTCATTAGATGAATTATTACAATAAAAACATTTCCTTTCCTCAAAAGCTTTACCCTCATATCGACCAGTCTCGATCCTCAGTAGTGCAACACCACATCTAAACTTAGAAAATGATATGTGATCGATTATCAATTTGAAGAAACACATGACAGAATAATTTTTGACAGACAATATATTTTGTTGCTGCCAAATGAAAAAAAAAAAAGATCTCGTAATTCTGAGATAATATTTTATAATTACGAGATATCATTTAATAAATATGAGGTGATACTTCATGATTATGAGATAATTATCTCATAATTATGAATAATATTTCGTAAAAAATGAGATATCAGCTCATATACGTATATGTTATCGGGCTGTTGACAGCTTTGTATCGTAAAATATCATCCCGTGAGCCAGAATATGAAGCACAGGGGCGAGTGAGCGTAGCGAACGAGCCCCAAGCTTCATATCCTGACAAGCGGGATGATATTTTACAATACTTCAGCTGTCAAAAGTCCGATAACTTGTTTATCATCCTTTATTTTGTATTTTAGATATGTAACTTTTGAACTCTCCCAAAGTCATGCGGGAAATTCGACATACATGTCATTCTCGTCTTTTTAACAATTTTCAGCTGCGTATAACATGTTTAGTAGTTTTAAATCATTTTATCACCAAACGTTTTGTAACCGGATGAATATTTTAACCGAAGTACTCGAAATCATGTCGATTTTGAATGTAGCGGCAACCTTTGGTTGTTACGTTATTCTGTCGTTCCTTAGAGCTTTTATGATGTCATAATGTGAAAACATGGAAGCCATGCAGGATATATCAGTGACCTAGTTTCTGTAGTTTTCTGACGTCTAGTTTATCTATTTGTGTAATTATGACTCTATTTTGAATACTTAATCTGAGAGCGAAAATTTAATATATTTTTACTTTTATCGCCTTGATTTCGTATGAACACTTGAAAAAAAAGTTATTGCCTTTGAAACTTTGGGAGAATCGCCTGATATATCCAGGTCAACTTCTGATATATCCGGGTCAACAAGATACGGGTTTTGCGGAAGTACTCTGCAGGCTGATATAACCATAGGGAAGGATGATAAGAGATATTATCCATAGGTATGATATATTATTTTTTAATAATGAGATATTATTTCATAAATGAGACATCTCATGATAAATAGATTGTTTTGCATCTGGCAGCAACAGACTTCCTCACATTGGCACATGTATGATTCATTTTTCACTTCTTTACTGTTTTAATGCAAACTAGTACTTTGTCCTCAATTGACTCATATGTGACCGAAAAGTAGAAAATTATTAGTGCCGAGATATTCCACTAAGTGTGAATTCCTATCAAACTACAGTAAGATAGTGTAGTTCTAGTGCAATGTATCAACATGTGTTGTTAAGGGCTTGTATATGATAATATTTACATACATTGTAAGACAAAAAGTAACACCTTTCCCAATTTCTTTATCTTACATCTTAGTGCACTGCCATATTGACTCGTCTATTAACCGTCCACCAAAACTAACAAAAGCAGTTCCAAACTATTTGGAGGAGGAGGCGTATCCAAATAGTTTGAATGGATGGCCAAAAACATTATAGATTCAAGACTTCAAGATGAAGAACAACAATAAAAGCGGTGTTCCATTGCTTATTTACCATGTATTTGTAGAGACTTTGTCTCATTTGCATTTACTCCATATCCCTTCATTGAAAATCATATTTCTGTATTTTTTTATAAAAAAAATATTAGTACTCCAGCTTACTTATATACGTTTCTGATACATTGTGTGCTATCGAGTAAATGCCAGATGTACTCGAAATATTTTAGTAAAAGTATTAAATGCGTATATATACTCGAGTCTTTCCAAGATACCGCTATAGGCAGTACAAAGGTAAAAGAAATATTAATCCAATGTCGGAAATTCGGATATTAAAACTCGAGCTCTGACTGACGGTAAAATGATTAACAACTGATTAGCAAATTGGGCCCAAAAATGTGCTGCCTTGAAACCTAGACAAAAGCGGAAGTGGATGCCACAATAGTGTCATCCATGTAATTGAAAGTCAATTGTATATGTATTCGAGCCAACTTCGTCTGTAGTTTTGGTCTTGAAATTGTATGTAGCTACCGGGCTTATATCAATATTACCAAACAAAATTGTCAAGAACCAAAGTTAAAGAGACAAAAAGACAATCCAGGTGCAAAACCACCGGAAAATTGTCGACCACAAAGGTCCTGACTTGGTACAGGCATTTCAAAAGTAATGGCGGGTTAAACCGGCCCTTAACAACACATGTTAAACCGGCCATACAGCTCATTAAAATTAATGCAGTTGGAGTTAACATATGTGTTATGGTCTCATGTTCATTTACTCCATATCCTTCCGTAAAATATTTAATACAGGAGTTTGTCTTTTATTGCAGTGTGGAGTTGGTAAAACAATTCCCGTGGTAGAGATGTATGCTCTTTACTTTTCTTAGATATGGTGTACTTGTACATGAGATAATATCTCATGTGTACACTTTATTCAATTACCATTATCTTAATTTATGTTTTTTTTGTCCTTAGCTATATTTGATATTACTGATTATTCGGATATCGTTTGGTTTTATGCATTTTATATATATTTTTTGAAATTATGGATTTCCTTTGTTTGGGTTCTAGTGCTGCTGATGAGGAATAAATTTCCGAAATGGCCATACAGCTCATTAAAATTAATGCAGTTGGAGTTAACATATGTGTTATGGTCTCATGTTCATTTACTCCATATCCTTTCGTAAAATATTTAAAGGTTCGTCTAACCTCCCCTTCTATTGTGGTAGCAACTTAACAGCAATTGCTATTGAAAGGTCGTTGAAAGTAAAAAGAAGTGATCATCCCAGTATTAAGTACAAAAAGAATCTTGAATCACAGTTTGAACAGAACCTTCAAACAAGGGGCTGATATCTTTTAAAGAACCCTTTCAATGTTCGTATAAGATGTAAATTATATGCATTTTATTGTAAATGCACTTTTCACCTCAAAGTTGTCTTTGATTGTTGAATAATCTTCTAATTGGTGGCGAGTTCAACTGATTCAACAATTCTAAAAATATTTGACATTTAGTCATAAATTTTATTCTATGTATTGACTTACTTGACACAAAGCGAAAAACATATATATATGCCACTAACAATCGCCCTCCATCTAACTTTGTTCTGAGAAAACTCATGCCGGTTGTAGCCTGCTGTCTCCATCTCATCTGATATTTGACCTTCTCCAAGAATTTCTGGGCCTGCTTCTGGCTCGTTTCCTTTGTTGATTCCATTGAAAGGACTGTTTGGTAATTGTTCCTTGATGTTTTCTCAGAGCGTGTCCTAACCAGGCCCGACTCTGCAAGGTAGGCGGTATTTGTTTTGTTTCTTACCAGTGGTCAATATTGGTGATGCGGTTTGGAAAGAAAATTCTAAGTATCATTCTTAAACATCGGTTTATGAAGGATTGCATCCTCATGTCGTATTCTACAGTTGTTCTCCAAATTTCAGCTTCAGAAAGGGGACAGCTTTTACGTTGAAATTTAATATTATGATCTAGTGGATTTGGAGACCTCTTCCTGCATTCCATACCTTCTGCAAAATGTTGAAGGCTGTTCTGGGTTTCCCTATCCTTACTTTGACGTCTTTTTGTGCGTCCTGATGTATCCATGACACTTTCAAGATAGGTGAATTCTGTTACATAATCCAGTACGCTAACCCCAAGGATAATTGGCTCTGTGTTGTTGGTATCGACGCTAATGACTTTTGTCTTTCTGTATCTTGATTTTAAGCCATATTAAGGATGTTCGTTGGTCATGTTTATGTATTTCAGATTTTTGGGCATCTTTAGATTTATCCATTTAAAAGCATAATGATTTTTCGGTCATCCCCTAATTTTCCTCTTAAGTTCATTTTATACATCATTTGGAGCATTCTGAAAAAAATTATTCAATTGGTGTCATTTTGTGAACTTTCCCTTTCTCTGCAGCAATATACCTACATCCCCAGCATATGGAGTATATATTTCACAATTAATTCGTTACTGTAGAGCGTGTAGTACATACAGTGACTTTGTGGAAAGAGCAAAAGCACTGTCACAAAAACTGCTGAATCAGGGATATGTTCAGCCGTTGTTACTTTCGTCCCTTCAGAAATTCTATGGCCGTCACCACGACATCATAGATAGATATGAAATGTCAGTGTCACAAATGAAAACTGACATTTTCAGCTAGATTCACGTCTTCCCGGATTTGTCATTACTGGTTTTGACTTTACCCTGGATTGACCAACTGACAGTGTGACGGGTGCTGTATACAGAGCAGGAAATGCTTACCCTTCCGGAGCACCTGATGTCACTCTGTTTTTTGAGAGTTCACACTGTCAGTGCTTTAGTTTGTTGTGTTGTATATGTAATGTTCGTGTGTTTTGTGGGCATTTGGTGTCTTTGATCTTCCGTTTTCTGGTGTTCTTGCTTTTGCCTTGTCTCTGGATTTTGATTTATGTAATCTTGTGCTTTGTTCCTTCAGTATTCTACTGCTGTTGTTTTATCATATTCATTATTAGATAAACAAACAGAAATGGTCATATTGATGGTCCTATACTTTTTATATTGCACATAAAGGAAAAATAGTGGCTCCATCTTTGATAATATTCCTTGACTAAAACCAGTAGCTGGATACAGGCTCATATGAGCTCTGGTTTTTTTCTGTGTTTTAAATATTTTATTAAGTAAATATCAAAGACTTTGTATTTTATTCATACTTACCACAAGAGGTGTCTCACGCTACCCAATATAACTGTTAACCCTTATTACTGCTGATTAAGGGTGAAAAACAGGGAATGAATTTTTTTATTCCGATAATGCCGAGTTGAAGTGACACTGTCTGTGATATCCAAAATGTGGCAATCAAACTTGAGTGACTTGACTTATTTCCGTCTCTCTGTGAGAAGAATTGGGACACTAAAAGTCCTCTCCATCTATATCTGCTGCTGTTTGGGCTGCTTCTGGCCATGATGGAAATCCCATGTCATGCCTTTCTCTATCAATTGTCCTACACCAAGTTTCTTTAGGTCGCCCTCTCTTTCTTTTCCTTATTGTGTCCATGTAATTGCTACTCTCACATGTCTGTTGTTTCCATGTTTATACATGCCGCAGCTATTTCCAGCGTCATCTCTTTATGGTGTAACTGATCTTCTCCATACCAGCTCTACTCCTCGCCTCTTCCTTCGTTACTTTTTGTGGCTAATATTTTTTAAATATTCTCCTGAGGTATTTGGGTAGGAACAAATTTTAGTTTTGTCTTCGTGGATGATGTTTGTGGTACCGATTTGTTCTTGTTATTGTCTGAATACTAAAGATATTTACAGAAGCTTTCAAAAGTTCAACCTTGGTACTGATTGAGGTATTTGTGTAGGAAGGAGTCATCTTCCAAATTTCACTACAATAGAGGAGAACGGACATAGCATTGAATGAAATAGTCGGAATTCAGTTCGTTTTGAGATTTGTGCATTGATCAAGATTGGAGCTAACTTATTGTATATGGATTTAGCGAGGCCTAGGCGTTTTCTCTTCGTTTGTTCCTCCGGAGGTTGTCTTCCGGAGCACCTGATGCCACTCTCAATTTCACTGGAGTTCACACTGTGAGTGCCTTTGTTCTGAATGTTGTGGTTTCTGGTTCTGTGCTTTGTGTCTGTCTGGCGTCATTGTTTTTGTGTCTAACGTCATTGTTTTCTGTGTTCTCGTTTTTGCCCTGTCTTTGGACTTCGATTTTTGTGAATTTCACCCCTTTGTTCCTTCGGTATTCTACTGCCGTTGTTTCCTCCAGTGCTGGTCAGTTTTGCCCTGAGGTATATAAATAATTCTCGCTATCTTCTATCTCAATGCCACCTTGTATTACACTTTATTTGATCTTAAACCAGTCAGTGATTCCGTTAGCTGTTATTACTGCACACTCATTGTCTTCCTACATACTTTTACATAAGTATCAGATTTTCTGGTATACTGCATCGTTTCATTATCTTTCAGAGAGTTTCTTGATGCACGCTGTCAAAAGCTTTTTCATAATTGATTAAACATATGTATAGATTTGAATTGCTCTCTGTGTTACTATATTCCCGAGAATTAAGATCTGCTCTGTTGTGCCTCGCCCTTCCCTAAAGCCCGGTTGTTCTTACCTTAGATGTTTATCAACATCTTTTGCTATTCTTTAATGATTGTATTTCCTAGGATTTTTTGTTTTGTAGGAATCAGTGTTATTCCCCTCCAGTTTCCAAAGCAAGTTGGGTCTCCTTTTCAGGAAGATTGACAATTAACCTTTTTCTCGAATCTGTTTGTGCCTTTTTCATTGTTGCATATTTATTGATTATGTTATCAATTTGTTCACACTGTCAGTGCTTTAGTTTTTTGTGTTGTCTTTGTATATCATATTGTTGAATTTTAGTTTTGTCTTCGTGGATGATGTTTGTGGTACCGATTTGCCCTTGTTATTGTCTGAATACTAAAAAGATTTACAGAAGCTTCCCAAATTTCAACCTTTTTACTGTTTGAAGGTTAGAGATGTAACACGTACCATGGATTTTTATTGGTTTTGTCTACGGGTTAGAAAATGACCTTAACCGATTAGCTACCAAACAGGACTTTCAAACCCATAAATGCCTCATTTACTGTGTGACGGGTGTTGTATGCAAGGCAAGAAAAGCTTACCCTTCCGGAGCACCTGATGTCACTGTATTTTTGAGAGTTCACACTATTAGTGTTGAAGTTTTTTTGTTGTATTTGTAGTGTTTGTGGTTTTTGTGAGCATGTAGTGAATTTGATCTTTCGTCTTCTTCTGTTCTTGCTTTTTGCCTTAGCTCTTGATTTTGATAAATGTAATATTGTACTTTGTTCCTTCGGCATTCTACTGCTGTTGTTTAAGAGGACGTAGTAGTGTTATCGATACCTGGTGCTAATCCATTCTTTAGCTCTTTGTCAGTTCTAATTTCATTCAGTGATGGTGTTTCTACATTAATTGGTAGTGTTTAGATATCTTCAATATATATATATATATATCTGCTGGTTCTGGGGGTTCAGGTCTATTGAGAACCTTATTGAAGTGTTGTTACAATCTTCAATTTACTTCGCTGCCATTGGTAAAGAATGCTCCGTTTTTATCCTTTATATGTTCCATTTGCTTTGGTTTCTCATTTCGTAATGTTCTTGTTATATCATATACTGCCTTCATTTTTACCTTGACTTGCTGCTGTTTTAGCTTCAGCAGCGAGTACTACTGTCTCTTATCTCTTTTCATATCCTTTTTACATCTTTGTTGTTTTTGATAATAACTTGCTATCCAGGTCTATTACTTTTAATCCCCCATTTCTTCTGAATAAGAGTTGGAAACGGGGAATGAAGTTTTTGTCTCCGAAAATGCCGAGTTATTGTTATACTATACTGTCAGTGATATCCAAAATGTGTTAATGTCATATTTATTAAGTCTCCCAAACGAAGTTTGGGAGACTTATTGTTTTTGTTGCGTTTCTTATTAAGTCTCCCAAAAGAAGTTGGGAGACTTATTGTTTTTGTTGCGTTTCTTATTAAGTCTCCCAAACGAAGTTTGGGGAGACTTATTGTTTTTGCTGTGTTTCTTATTATGACGTAGTCGGGGAGACATATTGTTATTGTTCCGTTTCTTTGTTATTACGCTTTCTTTATTATTATTATTATTATTAAGGTCTTTCCCGTTTCAGACGGAAAGACCTTTCTGTATTTCTTCTGTTTATTAAGGTCTTTCACCACAGTGAAAGTCCTTATTGTAATTCTTCTGATTATTAAGGTCTTTCACGACCTTGGTCGTAAAGACCTTATTGTATTTCTTAAGATTATTTTTTTTTCTTCCGTAGGGTCTCCGCCGTAAAAACTATGCGACATATCACTAGGATACTTAGGCTGGTAGATTGGTCAGAGAATGGGACCTCAAAAGTCACCCTGCTATATTCACCCATTTTCGGTAACAGAGTTATCTGCCCCAACCACATAAAGCTTGTTAT
>MJUU01066193.1:19819-46887 GCA_002080025.1 Modiolus philippinarum | reverse complement strand
CCTAAGGTCATCGGTGACCTTGACCGTTGACCTTTGACCTTGACATTTTTAGATGGCCATATATCACTTATTAACAATGGTGAAGTTTTCAGGTCTTTACGTCTTATTGTTTGGAAGTATTAAGCATTAACGGAAACTCAAAAATTTTTCAAAGGGCAATAACTCCGAAAAAACCATACCGCACGGTTTCGGTCAAAATGTAACAAAGTTCTGCAATGACCTAAGGAACATTTTTCCCATTACACTTCTTCAGCTATCTTTTACGGTTTCCGAGATTATCCGATAACAAGGTTTTTTTGACCGGGGCAGATAACTCCGTTACTATAAATAGAATTTTGTCGTCCCCTTAGATTTAAGATCCCACTTTAGGACACATCTTCCCTACCAAGTATCGAAATGATATGTCGCGTAGTTTTTTGTCAGCTGTTTTTGGCGGAAACTATAATAATAATAATAATAATAATCAGAAGAATAACAATAAGGTCTTTCATTTGTGGTGAAAGACCTTAACAAGAAGGTCTTTCATACTGGAGTCGTGAAAGACCTTAATAATCAGAAGAATAACAAGAAGGTCTTTCACTGTGGTGAAAGACCTTAATAATAATCAGAAGAAATACAGAAAGGTCTTTCCCTTGGAAAAGGGAAAGACCTTAATAATAATAAAAATATCCAAATATCGGAAAGTGTTGTTAAACTTTTCAATTAAATGCTGTTTAGATGGGTCTTTGCTTATGTTGGTCATAAACTAAGATTCGTAGCAGTACAAAAAGAGGTCCACTATAAGTTGTGCACAATTGGTACCCATAGGAATTCCTATGACCTGGCGATAAATACAGTTACCGAAACTTCACCTATTAATTATTTTGCATGAAGAGTAATCTAACCCGTCACGATTGACCAATTTCATTTATACATGTACATACGTAAAGTAGATACGTCTCTTTCGTATATCAACATCCGGTACAAGATTTCTTATATTTCAACTTGCATGATTATATGTTCAAATTTCATTTTAGTTTATCTGTTTAACCTTTATAGTGTCTATTTCCACGATATTAATCAAGTTCTGTCTGTCAATTTCATATTTTATATTTTGGATAATAACTGCTCCCGTAATGTACATTTGTTTCTTTCGTAAAGTTCGTCAGTTATCCGGTTACCTCAAATTAGAGGTAACCGGATAACTGACGAATCATACGAACGTAACAACTTATCATGGGAAACACGAATAATTAAATACCGAAAACACTGTGAATTTACTTTCTGCATATGCGCATTTCGACAAGTTATCTCTCTTCAGTGCAGATAAAATCTAAACGTTTGGAAGACCATAAACCCAAAGATGTTTAAAAACTGAGAGAGAACAAATAACCAAATTGATCTAAATTTAAAGCCAAAATCAGCTAAGGACAGAGCTTTGCATGAGGGAGATACTCCTTAGTTTTCAATACAATTTACAAAATTTTAGATATTGGAAGGAGGGATCTTCCAATTCGCCTATATTTTGTTTCAATCACAATATTCTGCTTTATTGGTATGTGCTTGACATTTTTTTCGAATTATTCAAATATATTTCTATTTGGACTTTTTTACACTGACATGTGTAGACCAATCGAGTATTGTAAGGTGCAACCGACTTGCTTATTATGTTGTGAAGGTTATGGATATTTCTCAGAGGTAACAAAAGGGTATTAAAGTAATATTTTACTTCAACCAAGTTCATTTCAAAATTTGACGAATATTCCTTTCTTATACAAACGTATATTATCCCGTTTGATTTATACTCCCTTTTTACGGTACATCTCTTCATCATTTTTTTCATGTCAAAATGTTCGATGGAGGAAAATTAAGCATATTTTCATGAAGAAAACGTCGTTCGAGAAATTTGTAATTTCAGTGTCAGTAAATTTGTATTTTTTTAAGTTCACATGATATTTCATAGTTTATAAGCTACCCTGTACAAAATATGAAATCCGAGAAATGGATTCGGAATATATATTGCTAAACAATAGGGTGTCAGACTTTCATAATTTGGTAGTAATTGTAATTCATGGCAGCTTCAATAGTTATCCCATGGGAACAATCGCGTATTTTTCGTTAGAACTTTAATATTGGTTTCAATGGAAAAAACTTTAAAATTCCATATGGAGCAAAACATTCCATGGAATAAAAACTTCATTTGGAGACGTACGATTATTCCATTGAGACTTACTGTTTTGTTCGTTTGTTTGTTTGTTTTTTTTGTTGTTGTTGTTGTTGTTGTTGTTGTTGTTGTTGTTTGTTTGTTTGTTTTTGTTTTTTTGTTTTTTTTTTTGCGGACCCTTTTAGTTTGATTTGTGGTTCTGATATTAAAGATGCTTTTTCGTCCTTGGGAGTCACCTGAACAGTTGTACAACACAATTTTGTCACTTTCTTTCTATTTAATTTGTGCTTACTACTTTTTTAATTACGTTACATTTAATTTCATATCCAACATATTGCATTTTAATCAATACAATCTTGACATTTATAGATATAATTTGTCACTAATCTAATAGATTTTTCAAATAATTTTCTGGAATGAAACTATCCCCCCCCCCGGCCGGGATTTGACACTGCTCTCTACATGGATTTTCATATCAAAAACACCAAAAACCTTCCGTATTTCTCGCGTTCAATTTTATGTCGCGTGCATATGTAGATAGAATGTACCACTGCAATCAACCGAAAACGCATTTGACATGAGTTACATGCCGTAAGCTAACAGTATAAACTGATACCAATTCCGCCATGCATTTTTTTTGTCGGCATCCTTATATTTTCAGAAATGAAGGGGATATTTCTTGTGAATTACTTTTATAATGTTTGTTGAAACCTGTAACGTTTGACAGAATCTTTTTTTCGCAGTGAATATAACATCTAGAACAATACATCACACATGGATGAAAATTGATAACCACAGACAAAGCCCTTTCCATTTGAAATAATTCATTTCCATTGTTTTGGTCTCGAATGCCCCCTCCCGACATTCCAATAATTTGTTAAAAAGTAGCACCCTCCATGCACAGGGCAATGTATTAACGCTTATTAGTGTTACGCACAGATGATTTTGCCCCCGGGGGAGGGGGGGGGGGTAACATCCATTATTTTGGTATACGGGGATGTGCCAAAAATTCGGGTCTAGTTTTTTGCATGAAAACTTTTGGTGTGCTTTTAAAGAAATTTTATATAAATTTGCATATAGGAAAAATAATTTATATAAATTTGGTATAAGAAAAAAGCAAAAGGGCAATAATTTATGAGACAATGAGATTCCTGTTCGTCTTTTTCATTAAATGTATAATATTTCACGTACTTCATTCTTTGTTTTCTTGATGTTTTAAAATTTTCAATTTAAAATCAATGGCATACAAATGTATAAATAGGTTAGTTTTTTTTATATAAATTCGGGTTATTTTTCAAGTACGTTGGTATATAAATTTGGGGCATGTTTCTGAGATCAACCCCCCCCCCCCGGGATTTTGTCTGACAACATACGACAATTCTGAAATTTCAAAATTGTTGAAGGTGGCATTAGAGATCTTGTATGTATCGACGTACGTTTCTGCTGTATCTAGGATAATACCACAGCATAGCCTGCAATCCCGATAGTCGATATTGTTTTTCAACGAAAGACATATTTTCAAGTACCGAAATAAAATATTATTAAGGTCACATAATATGTGAAGCAAATTGTTCTATACAGTAACATGTCTGCTGGTTAAAATTATCGAAAATCATTACTATTAGAAATAAATAAATAGATAAAGCAATCGAACACATCGTTTTATACCGTTACATATCGAACACACACTTTCTCTAATTTCTGTCCTGTTTTCACGTTTCCTGAGCGGTTGGAGAAATATGTTTCTCCTCTCTAGAGAGAATGTTGTTCTCGGCAAGTGATTGGTTGAAATTCAATTATGACGTCAAATATGTTTGCCGTTTTCCGACTTTACCATTGTGACGTCATGAAAAAAGGCGACCATGCCTGATGATGTCACTTCCAAAGAACACATTTATTTCGGATCATTAGAAAAGGGGGGTCATGTTTTTGTCAAAAATCTCCTTGAAATCATTAGAGAAATAAAATCCACAACCGTATCTCGTGAGAAATGACATTTCTACACTCTCGATAGTTAAATTTTCAAATATTTTAAACGCGAGGCTTAAGTATCTCTAGTGTAGAAATGTCGTTTCTCACTCGATGCGATTGTGGATTCTATATTTCTATAATTGTTACATATCGAACACGCCCTCGATTAACTATTACATACATTTGCATGAGTCACTGTATCATGGGCTGAATAGTTAATGCCCGATGAAGTCAATTGAAAAATGATCAGATCAGTATAATGTATAAGTAAATAAAAGATTATTAAGTAAAATTGTCATGGTGGAACGTCTGTTATTAGGTAAATTGTGTCCGTTGTGTAGGAAAGGGAGGACTTCTTTTTATTGTTGTTGTCTCCCCATATAAATTGATTCCAATATACTGTGTTCTTTTTTCAACAACGTTCAATATCAGCAAAGTATGGTAAGAATTGCCATACATGTCTCTAGATTTTTCGAGTTCCCACATCCTTCGTTCCTTCGATATTCTATTGCTCTGGTCAACCATTTTGAACCAAAACTCAATCACAATACTCCTTAGTTGGTCCCCTTTTAAATTGAAACTGCAAGTCAACACTTCTTTCAAGGTTGCAGCTAGCGGGGAACATATTTTAACATTTGACCTTATTGGTGAACACTTCAAAGATTTTTAGAAAATACTAGTCCAATTTAACCAAACTAAGTCAATTGACGTAAGAAAATCCCTTCTAAAAAGAAATTCGGCAGGTCACACCGTATCTCATATACGATGGCCACCAGCGGTAATAAGGCTGAACATTGGACCTATGAAATACACATTTAAAGATCTTCTCATCAGAAACTAGCAGTAAATTACAACTAAACTCAGTCACAACTGTCCTTCCAAAAAAAAAGGTATACGGTATGTCAGTACCTTATGATCATCCAAGATGGCCGCAAGCGGAACAATCAACTTGTTTAATATTGAACCCTTTGGGAAATGTCATTGATTTCTTTATGTTTCTCGTAGCCAAGCTGAGCTTTTCAGGCTGTGTAGATCCTCTCTTCTTATCACTCAGCCTTCCCCACCTCATTGAGGATTTAAATTAATTTTCACATTTTTAACAACCAAAAGGTAAACATCTCAGCTATAAATTTAAAAAAAAATTGGCTTGGCAGTTTTGTTTTTTCATGAGATAAATATTGAGTCCGCGATATATTTGCTTGAACCGGACGACGGACAAAACAATTTCGCTTTGCTGTCGGATAGATGGGATTGATGAGGGTGACAATAGGTTTAAACCCTGGGTTGTCACCCTGTCAAATGATTTCAATTACATGTAAAACATCTCAATTGTTTTTTTGGCAACGTCGTTTCTATGTTCAAATTTTATCAAGATATACTAAGATATTATAAATTCTTTTTTTTTTAATTATACGCTTTAATCGGTTATCATAGAAAGATAATACAATCCAGATTTGAATAGTACAGAACTTGTTAGTGTTGTTCTCATACTGTTTACTACCTAAAATTATGACCATTCAAATTCTGTATTCTTATTTTCGCTCTTTATTCGGTGTCTATCAATGCATCAGACATTAATGTACTGTCTATAATTGATATTTCCATAATTTCAAAACTTTTTAATTCTATTTAATCTTATTCATTCTTTAAATTTTGGACACATCGAATAATGCATAAAGCCTGCATTGATCTTACTACATGTATATGTCGGCCTCAACGACTTTATTCAATATATACGTAGATTTATTAATGTGTGTATCATCTGGTTTACTGTCATTGGTATTTGAATAATATGAATGAAATGTATGTTTGTTCTATAACTAAAGTCAATCGCTATGCAAATAAACTGTATTGACCTAGTGGAGGGGGGGGGGGGGCAGAGGTTGCACCCCCGTTTGGAAATATTTTGTGCAGAATTATCTTTCGATAGTAGGTGGATCTGTCAGTTGTATTTTCTTCTCTTAAGTATCAGTTGATTATTCATAAAATGTAAAAACTTGATATGCATAGAATAGAAGTACAAAAAATTCGACGCCCTTTCAGGGTACATGTACAGGTTATGCGATACAAAGTCCGTATTACGTATTATCTCCGATCTTATTACAAAGGCCGTATTATTACTGAATAATATTGTCAAAAAAAATCGAAAAAAAGAACGGGGAATTGAAAATGCTTACTTATATATATCAGAGAGCTATGTTGTCGGATCAGTAATGCCTGTTTTAATTTTGGTCAGATACATCCGATACGATACGTAAGATGCGTACGTATCCAGATACTTGTAATATGGAAATGCTCTAATTAAAGGAATCGCGCTAAAAAATCGGCCTCTATTAGAAAGCATATGACTTAATTTACACCTATTTAGGTAAGATCCCTTCAAGTCCCTCTTAACCTAGACTTCACCTGTTGACTATTTTTCATGAAGAGTTACATTACCCTTCACGATTAAGCAAGTTCATTCATACATGTACATACGTAAAGTAGATACGTCTCTTTCGTATATCAACATCCGGTACAAAATTTCTAATATCGCAGTTTTACGTTAATATGCATGATCATATTTTCAAATTTTATTTAAGTATATCTGTTTAACCTTTTTAGCGTCTATTTCCACGATATTTATCATGTTTTGTCTGTTTATTTCATAATTTATATATTGGATAATTAACTGCTCCCGTAATGTACATTTGGTTCGTTCGTACAGTTTGTCACTTATCCGGTTACCTCTATTATACATTTTGTACTATAGTAGAAAACATGCTAAATGAGATTGAAGAATAGTTTTACATGAGAAAATCGAAATGAATATCAATCATTAATTAAATACTTCTAAAAGGTAAAAGGAAGAGCCATTTGATGGATTCAAAAACTTCAAATACACAGTTTTTTTGGTCAGTTGAACATTGCATTGATTTAGAGCAAACACGGTTTCATTATTTTACTTTTCTTAACCCAGTGATGGTACATATACCACAACATGCATATCAAAATAAGCGTAATTTATTTATTGTTGCAATATTTACATAATTCTGTTATTTTGGAGAGAGGTTATAACAAAATCAGTGAGCATTATTGTCAAGAGCCAATGTGAAAGAGATTTAAACATAAACCATTTGGAATACCCATCGCAAAAATTGTCTACCACAACGGTTCAGATTTGGTACTGGCATTTCAAAATAAAGGATCGATTAAACCGGTTTTATGGCTCTAAAAAGCACCCAGTAGCAACTGAACAGCAATTGGTATTGAAATCTCGTAGACAGTAAAATGAAATTATCATCCAAGTATTAATTAAGTACCAAAAATAATCTGAATCAGATTTCTTATTTCAAATTTTTCCACAAGTGACTGATATGTAAGCCCCAAAAGATAAAGATCCAGTGGCTTCTGTCGTTTCCTTTCTTATTTTAACATATACTCTTGGTCATAGATGTGGAATATTCGTATTTTTAGCCAAACTTTGACGTTTGGAAGCATTATTCACAAAGGAGTGTGTATGACAGTATAAACTTTTCCTTTTGCGTTGTTTTCTAACTATGAAGTATAAAAGTCTCTGATTCTACGAATCTGTCAGACCATTCCTTAATCCAGAAATCCCAGTATTTTTTAAGATACCCTCGTCAGAAAAACCCTCGAACACCTCCACGAAAATTAGGTCATTGTCCCTGCAGAAAAAGCTTCCAACAACATACTGTTCATGTGTAAGAAACACTATCTTGACTGTCTGGTGAGATGGGAATTGAAAGTTCATCAGGAAAGCCAAATTATACTCCCACTACATTATCAAGGGAGGAGATTATTGAAAATCACAACTCTGTTTTAGCATCCTTTGGCATCAAAGCGGATGATGAAAACAATCAACTCGCCTACATATACTGGGTCCTTGAACTTCATAAGAACCCATGCAAACAGAGATTCATTGCGGGGTCTTCCAGATGCACCACTAAGTCACTTTCCAAGCTCCTCACTACTTTGTTTACCGCAGTCAGAGATGGCTTGAAAACTTATTGTGATAAGGTCTATTCCACGAGCGGCGTCAATCAGATGTGGATTCTTAAAAATTCTAAAGATCTCCTTGAACAGCTAGCCTCTAGCAGTCTTACCCATTGCCATAGCATACAAACTTTTGATTTTTCTACTCTTTATACTACCCTGCCACACAATAAATTGAAAACAGAAATGTCTGATTTAATACATCAATGTTTCTGCACTAAAAACGGAGAACGCAGATACACTCATTTAATAGAAGGGAAAGACAAAACGTATTTTGTTAAGAACCACACTGAGTCAAAAAAGAAGTACACAGAGAATGACGTAATCAAGATGTTGGAATTTTTAATGGACAATATTTTTGTTGAATTTGGAGGCCGTGTTTTTCAGCAGACAATTGGGATTCCATGGGAACTAACTGCGCGCCACTTTTGGCTGATCTTTTTCTTTTCTCGTACGAGGCCAAGTTTTACAAGGGCTAACACAGAAAAAACAAAAGCATTTAGCTCAGTCCTTTAATTTCAGCTTCCGCTACATAAACAATGTACTTTCTCATAATAATCCAAAATTCAAGGAATATTTACACCAGATCTATCCCAATGAGCTTGAAATTAAAGAGACTTCTGATACACCTACTTCAGCTTCGTTCTAAGATCTTTTGATATATATTGACGAATATAGACGTTTGAAGTCTAAGCTATATGACAAACGTGATGACTTTAAATTCCCAATTGTGAACTTTCCCTTTTTTAGCAGCAATATACCTACCTCTCCAGCCTATGGAGTGTACATTTCACAGTTGACTCGTTACTGTCGGGCGTGTAGTGTATACAGTGATTTTTTTAATAGAGCCAAAACACTGTCCCAAAAGCTGCTTAGTCAGGGATTTGTTCAGCCTTTGTTACTTTCATCCCTTCAGAAATTCTATGGCCGTCACCATGACATCATTGACAGAAATGACGTGTCTGTGTCCGTAATGAAAACGGACATTTACGGTTAGATTTCATGTCTTCACGGATTTGACATACCCTGTTTTGACTCTACCCTTGATTGACTCACTGATAGTGTGACCGGTGCCACTAGTGGAGCAGGACATGCTTACCCTCCCAGAGCACCTGATGTCACTCCCAGTTTTCATGGGAGTTCACACTATGAGTGCCTTAGTTCTTCATGTCGTCTTTTTTATTTCCGTCTATTGTGGCTACCTCACGTCCTTGTTTTTCTCTGTTGGCGTTTTTGCCATGTCTTTTGACTTCGAGTTTTGTAATCATCACTTCCTTTGTTCCTTCAGTATTCTACTGCCGTTGTTTCTGTTCTAAAACCCACTTTTTGGAGAAAAACGCGAAATTTTTTAAATCACATATTAGGTGTACAAATATTTCCCAAAAATGCTATCTTCGATAACAATTGTGTACTAAACATGATTTAAGTAACAATTTCAGCAATCCTGAAGGAATAATTTGAATTTTTGAACACAAATAGACCTTAAATATCTCAGGCATTCTCAACAAAAAATATTCCATACTTATGACCAAGAGTATAAGCTTAATAACCTGAAGCCATAATTAATTCAATTTTACATAATGACGGACATTTCTGGATTTGTTTTCCTTGGATTTAAAGGGACATAGAGTAGTCATAGAGTTAGTAATGTACCTTTTTGGATTTTAGCCGAATGTTTATTATTATGCTATAGGGAAAAGGGATAGAGAATTGGGAGGTTTTGGTACCCATAAACCGGTTTAACCATACCGCTAGCTTTCACTAGTGCTGGTACCAAGTCCGGTTATCTCGAGTTCCTAGCGTTATTTACGTTTGTCTGTAGTCTGTTATGTGTTTTTTCTAATGCGGTTTCCTGTGTATTGTGGCATGTGATTGTAGTTTTCGACCATTGAAGGTGTTTGCTGTTATCTCGATTGTATTACATTTTGGCGTAGATAGTTTAAACCAAGTTTGTTTCATCAATTATAACAGAATTAATATAACAGAGATGTTGGTAAAATAATGATAGACACGACATTTGATTCCCTTTGTTATTTCATGTGATCAGTGTCTGAGTAGCTAGTATAATATGGAAATCTAACTTATGATACTGGTGATTGATAGTATAAACAGTTGTGTTTATAGCTGCAAATTCATGTCCATTATAAATCTCATGTAGAATACAAATCTAGAGCTTATAACTCATGTTTTCGTTATTATTTCATGTCAAATGTCGATATCTGTACAAATTTGCCATACAATATTCAGAAATTGCAATAAACAAAAAAAGACAAACTTGAGTTAAATATCTACATATTTCACTTTATGTGAGTTAGCTTTTCATGATAAATGCTAGTACATTATTAAAGGATCTCTGTATGTAGTCGGCATCTAAATTAATTATAATTTCGGTATTTTTTAAATTTAATACAAGTATCATTGGGCCGATGCCTCCACTGGTGGACTGTAAGTGGCCGATGGTATTCACTAACCCACTAGCCAGTACTTCGGTGCTGGCCCAAAGACAGATTTTATATAATAGAAACTTGCAATATCTAAATTTAACAAACTTTTGTTCGAAACTTAGGAGTATATACCTCTGTAATATAGCTCTGTACTTAACTGATTTTGACTCTACTATTTAGATCCTATAGCTATTGGTTATTTGTTTTCTATCAGCTTTTACACACATTTCGGTACATGTATTTTCAAATGTTTTGATTTGATCTGTACTGAAGAGACATTAGTTGTCGAAAGGCTAAAACGCAGAAAATAAGTTAATAGTAATTTCGATATTTTGTTATTCAAGTAGACGGTTCTTATCGAGCAAATGTCAGTATTAAACTGTCTCATACTTCGGAACTCCAAAACCTGAAACAATATTGCACACTTACACCACTTTTTATTTCATGAATGTCTCTTTTAACTAAAATTCAAGATATCATCAAATTCTTGATTTAACTTTTAGGCTTTTAGAAAAATCATAGTCCTGATGTTAAATTAAGGGAAAATCCAGAAGAATCAATTTTCCGCTAAATTCTTACAGTTTTATGTCTCCGTTAAAATCCGTTGCGCCCATATATTTCTTTTTACCATTTTATTAAGTTCACAATGCTTAATAATCTAAAACATATTTCAAATAATCCTTGAAATAAATAACACCATGAGTGAGCCTCGTAAAAACTCACCTTTGCCATGCAACAAAAGTACTGCTTTGGAGCAAATATTTACATTTCAGTAAGTTTTGGTGGACCTTGCTGATAAACGTTTTAACTTAACTAAAACCACCAACTAAAATCATATATTATTACAAAAACATTATAACGGTAAACACCAACAATGGCCAGTAACTACAATCACATGCCACAATACACAAGCGAAGTGCACCAGAGAAACAATAATGAAAACAAGACAAACATTAATAACAATATGAACTCGGGATAGCCGGATTTCGTAACTGTGTTGCATTTACTTAATGCTACCAGATACCACATAATTCGATCAAATGCTTTTATTTAATTATATACACATAAATGGTTATATAAGACAGATCTCACCTAAAATCAAAGTGTATTTAACTATTATGTACTCATCAAACATAAACAATGAAAGGATATGGGGTAAATGCATATGAGACAAAATCTCTACAAATTTATGACTAAACCAAGCAATGGAAAACGCTTGTAATGTTGTTCTTCATCTGATGTATGTATTGTGTTGTGTTGCTGTTGAAGCTGTCGTCTTGAAGACACTATCACGCTATCAAATATATGTTTCAGCCAATTGCATTGGCCATTACTTATAGCCAATTTCATACTTAAATGAAACACACAGCAATCAAAAAACTAATACATTGTTTAATTGCACCATATATACGTATATGTTATCGGGCTCTTGACAGCAATATATCGTAAAATATCAACCCATGAGCCAGAATATGAAGCAAAGGGGCGAGTGAGCGTAGCGAACGAGCCCCAAGCTTCTTATTCTGGCGAGCGGGGTGATATTTTACAATACATCAGCTGTAAAAAGCCCGATAACTTGTTTATTATCCTTTATTTTGCATTTTAGATTTGTAATTATTGAACTGAATTTTCAAATTCTCCCAAAGTTGCGCGGGAAATTCGACATACATGCCATTCTCGCCTTTTCAGCAATTTTCAGCTTAAAATAAGAAAAAGAAGGGAAACCGGGAATGTGTCAAAGAGACAACGACCCTAAGGGGAGCAATAACAACTCAAAGCCACCATAAGATCTTCAATGAACGGTGAGGAAACCCTACACCCAACGTTAGGTCGGAGTTGGCCCCTAAATAAAAGAGTAATCAAGTTCAGCGAAATATGCATCTTCCTAGACTCCGATAGACATAAAGTGAACTAACTAGAAAACAGACAAGACACACAAAGGCTTAATAAATTAGGACAGGCCCAAACCTGCTGCGGCGGGGTTAAACTAGTTTTATTGGGCCCAAACCTTCCCCCTATAGCCAATGTGATAAATAAAAAAACGATCGTAACAACAGTAAAATTCAGTTGGCAACAGGACTGAGTCAACTGTGAAAAATGAAACTGAAAGAACTAAATATACGGACATAAACATGAAATCACAAGAGACTACTAGCAGTTAACTGACATGCCAGCTCCAGACCCATTATCAACTGACAAATTAAATTATGTACCCTCAGTATATGTTTTGTAGTTTTTTTTTATCATTTTATTGGCAAAGGTTTTTTACCTGGGTGAATAATTTGACCGAAATTCTCTAAGTAATGTCGATTTTGAATTTTGCCGCAACCTTTGGTTGTTACATTTTAGCGTTGCTTGGAGCTTTTATGACGTCATAATGTGAAAACGTCAAAGCTCTGCAGGATATATCAACGACCTAGTTTCTACAATTTTTCTGACATCTAGTTTATCTATTTGTGTAATCATAATTCTGTTCTGAATACCTAATCGGGAAGAGCAAATGCAATAGATGTTTAATGTTACAAATTTGATTTCGTTTGAAACCTTGAAAAAAGGTTATTGCCTTTGAAACTTTGGGAGAATCCCTTGATATATCCAGGTCAACCTCTGATATATCCGGGTCAACCAG
This sequence comes from Modiolus philippinarum, assembly GCA_002080025.1. NCBI lineage: Eukaryota > Metazoa > Mollusca > Bivalvia > Mytilida > Modiolidae > Modiolus > Modiolus philippinarum. The sequence continues at coordinate 33,704 of MJUU01066193.1, read as the reverse complement.
ATACGGCTTTTGCTGAAAGGCTCTGCAGGCTGATATAACCATGGGGAAGAATGATAATTCGAAGTATACGGTCGAGTGCAACTAATAGAAATATTTCTTCAATCTTATAATTTTATGCTGTCTTTGGTCATTTCATCTATTGGTTTTGTTTTGCTCTTTTGCAGACAAAATAATACTTCAGCATCCATATAACAACGTAGCATTTAGTTGCAACTCGTAATGATATTTCTTTTAAAAATGCTGTCCTCAGACTTCAGGATAATTGTGTAAATGAATACATTGTGACTAGATGACTTATAAAACATTTTTTTTACAGTTTGTGGTATTGGGAAAGGAAAAAGCAAACGTCTCATTTTGTTCATAAAATGGATTTTTTCTTGTTTCAAGCATCATCAATTTATAATTTTTTTTTATCTTTTATCAATTTATTACTGTTAATTTTCAGTGCACGTATATGCTTAAAACAGATGAATATCCATAACAATATACAGTTATTGACTGGGTCCGAAAACAACAGCTGTTTTGTTTGACCCGAGGACTGAACTGTTGGACGAAGCCGAAGGCTGGGTGCAACAGCTTAGTCAGAGGGTCAAACAAAACAGATGTTGTTTGAGGACCCAGTCTATAACTGTTTTGTTATACCTTTTCATGTTCAATGAATACGCTCCATATTATCTGAATACAATTCACGTCTCCAATTTGGTTATGAAGACGACAGGAGATCATGTGATATGGGCGTGATATTTTTGAACCAATCAAAATAAGGCAGATGGTCAACAGATCGCTGTTGGTCAACAGACTGAAAACTGTTGACTGGTCAACAGATCGTTTTTTGATTTGATAAATAAAACAGACAAATTGTCGATATTTTTATCCAATGCATTTATATAAGGAAAATATTATAAGGTATAACAAAGAATTATATGTTATAACGACGGAAAAGCGTGATGTCGATTAGTGCTGCTAAATTCATGTAGCAAATATATTAATCGATTCTTATATGTTTGTAAGTGGCACTGGTTAGTAGAATACCTAAAAAAAACATCTCCAAATATTGCACAGTTGTGATGAGTTTTGCAAGATAATGTCTAAACTTAGATTGAATACTCAAAACGCCAATAGAAAATGTATATCAAGAGAAGAATGAAACGACTTGTATTTTTCCCCTTTTTGCATCTTAACTTGCAACACATTTTGAATAAACGGGTAATGCTGTTTAGAGTTCCCAAATAAAGACTTATTAGATAAAACAAAATTGCACCGTGTAAATGAACAAAGTGCTGTGAAGCAAACTAACACAGAGTGTTATACCTCTTTATAAAGTCAAATCACAGAAAAAATAAAAATATTTCGTCTGTTTTATTAACTCACGTCGGGAGAGACTGTTTTCCCATTTGCGAACTGTTGCCCGCTCAATCGCATTTCATTTGTTACGGACGTCATGTGTTTGTTATTTCGTGTCTGTCTTCTTTTAACAATTAAACATAGCGACGCGTACATATCTTTCTAAATTGACTGGCTTGATCTTTACTATAATTCAGCACTTTTTTAACGGTTTGCCAGACAAATACCATTGCAAGCCGATCCTTATATAGTCGGAGATATCTTATTTAATATTGTGATCTACAATGTGTATTTTATACAACACAAATAGCGAAATGGAACTACAGCGATCTCGTTCTGACATAAATGTAGATAATAAAATACCGAAGTTACTTTGAATTGAATTTCTGCATATGTGCATTTCGACAACTTATATCTCTTAGGTGCAAATTAAATCAAAACATTTGGAAATCAATTAACGTTAACTACAGATTGCAACGTTTGGTACCCATAAACCGTTTAATCCTACCACTAGCTTGTATTTTGTACGAAAAACAACCAAACACCGTTGAAAATGCAAGATTAAGAAATCTCAGACAAGCCTCGTCAGAGCAATATTGAAATATTTCCCTTGGGTGTCTGAGATTTCTCGATCTTGCATTTTTAATGATATGCGGACTCTTATTTATCACTTTTGAGACAGAACAGTTCCTATTTTTAGCGGTGTGAGATTACCTTGTCTTGTACCCCCGGTGCAAGACAGACATTACCAAGCAACGTATTCTGACGTCACTGACGTAGCTTAGGAATGTCGGATGTCAAGTACGACTTGGTGGTGAATAAATTGTTGTTTATGATTACAAAGGTGAGAACATTAATCAAACACCGTTGAAAATGAAAGATTTAGAAATCTCAGACACCCTCGGGTAAGATTTCAATGGTTCTCTGACTCGGCACGCCTCGTCAGAGAAATATTGAAATCTTACCCATGGGTGTCTGAGATTTCTTGATCTTACCTTTTCACCGGTGTTATATTCATATAGTCTCAACCCACGGGAGAGATAAGAATTTCACGAGAGGAAATACATTATGACGTCGTCGACGTCATAGTTAGTAGCCAAGACATGACAGACGCCAACAATATTCTGGTTGTACAGAAATTTGTATTTTGCTTATAACTGTTAGAAAAACAATCAAACACCGATGAAAATGCAAGATTAAGGAATCTCAGACACCCTCGGGTAAGATTTCAATGGTTCTCTGACTCGGCAATCTTGAAATCTTTCTCTTGGGTGTCTGAGATTTCTCGATGTTGTACAGATTGTATTTGTTAAAACTAGTAGAAAACCAGAGAACAAATAGCAAATAGATTTGCAATTGCAAGCAATAGCTGATGTCACCCCTGACAGCCAATTCGATAATTCCATCTTGTTTGCAGTGTCAAAATCTACCTAGAAATCAATTTTTGTTGAAATCGGTCAAGGTTAAAATTTAGACGTATCTCGGCGGCCATCTTGGAAATGTCGGCCATTTTGAAAACGTTTTTGTTGCATGCCCATCTTTTTATGGTGATTCAACTTTTTGCCAAATATGAATGAATTATGTCAAGGCAGGTTTGAGATTTTTATGATTTTCAGTGAAATCGGAAAAATTTCAAATGTTGACGTACAGATGCGTGCAGACGCAACGTTTAAAAAAGTGCACTTACAGTGAACTTGAAGTTCACTTTTCAAGTGCACTTCGCGTTCTCTTAGCTGTTGCGAAGTTCACTCTTTTGGAATAAGTAGCTATTCCATGACAGGTATTATCGAGTTCACTAGTGAACTTCAAGTGCACTTGAAAGCTGTCGCGACGATCACTACTTAAAACGAGGTTATCTTATAGTATATAGTTAGATCGAATTTTAAGCGATAGCCGAGGGAATAAAAATATATCATCACGTAGCGTTCTTTTGGATAAGCAAATGCGAAAAAAATACCAATACAGTTATATATATAATATTGTTAAATATAAAACATGTCAGATAATATTTTTCCGCTACAAAAATGAATAAAGACCTGTATACTAAATCTTTACAAATGACCAAAATAATTCATTTTTCAAAAATATTTGGTGATTTTAGAAAAAATACATATAAATGTTGTGTCGCGACAATTGAAATAAGCACCGACATATAATATCTCCCACTTCTGAGGTCATTTTTGACAAAAGAAAAATGAATTTGGTATCGCAAGAAAGGAAAAAAGCTGAAATGCAAACTATTTCAATCTTATAAGGTAATTTTGGGAAAAATACATATAAATGTTGTCGCGACAATTGAAATAAGCACTGACAAATAATATCTGCAACTTTTGAGTACATTTTTGACAAAAGATGTATAAATTTGGTATTGCTAGAAAGGAAAAAAGCTGAAATGCAAAATATTTCAATCTTATAAGGTAATTTTGTGAAAATATGAAAAAGAAAGGAAATGGGGTAAATGTCAAGGAGACAACATCCCATATCCAGGTTAAAACGACCCAAAACAAAACATCTAGGGGTCACCATATGGTCTTCAACACAGTGAGGAACCTCACAACATATAGTAAGCCCTAAATGGCCCCGAAAAGGTAAAAAAAGTGAATAAATCAATGGAAACAAACCACATCCAATAACCCAAATATCAAGAAACTAAAATTTTATGAGAAGACAAGGACAAGCCAATGACCAACATATTCTTGACTTGGGACAGGCGCAAAAATTGCGGTGGGGTTAAACTCGTTTTCTTGGATCCAAACCCTCCCTCTAAGTGTGGTGAATGGCTAAAAATAAATACACAAAAAGACTCACAGTAAAAATCAACCTACAAAAAAGTCCAACTTATCAAGACGAGTACCCTTACAATGAAGTACATAAAACATGAAGACAATACACACAGGTACTGTCCGGACAAATGCTCGCAGTTACTGACAGCTAGCTAAGGACATAATTTCCGTTGACTATGATATCAAGCCTTCTTACATATGAAATTTCAATTGAAATACTTCTAAATAGATTTGGTATAACAACATCATCAATTATGAAAGAAGAAAATGATATTGTGCAATGCCAAATACTGCCAATATGAAAAATTGTTTAAATTTAGTTATGGTGTAAAGCATTTAGGAGATAATCAATATTTTTGCCAACAAAAACCAGAAGTAAAGATTTAACAACAATGCTGTATTTATATCCTTTATGAATAAGTTTGTTTAACAGATTAATAAGTTTGGAAGGACAATTTTTGAATTTATGCGCTTTGTAAATGATATTGCCATAGAAGTTTGGATGTGAAATGCCCTGATGTATAAGAGCCCTGCATGTAGAACCAAATTTTCTTAGTAAGTCGATGTATCTATAATAAAATTTAGAGAATGCTTTTATCAATTTATGGTATCTAAACCCTTGATGCAGAAGTTTTTCAGTGAGACAAAGATTTCGGTCGTTGAAGTCAGAAACATTACTACATACTCGTGCATATCGCACAAGTTGTGAAATGTAGACCCCGGAGGAAGGGGCTAACGGAACATCGCCGTCGAGATGGGGGAAATTGACTATAGGGAATGAGAAATCATCCCTTTTATCATAAACCTTAGTGTTTAAATTTCCTTGATTTATCGATATAACAAGATCAAGAAAAGGAGTATAATCACTGCTGCTATTGGATTTATTTAAAGTAAGTTCTGCAGGATAAATTTCATCTGTAAATTTAGGATTATTTAAAGCCAAAATATCGTCCAAATATCTATATGTATTCTTAAATTTATCCACTAAATGCTATTTAGAAGGGTCTTTTCGAATTTTTGCCATGAATTGGGACTCATAGCAATAAAGAAATAAATCTGCTATGAGAGGTGCACAGTTGGTACCCATAGGAATACCTATTTTTTGCTGATAGACTGTATCAACGAAACGAACAAAAATATTATCAAGAAGAAAATTTAATGCTTTTATCGTGTCCAGACAAGTCCAGTTGATATATTTGTCATGTTTGTCGTCACTGAAAAACGATTTAAATGTATTGCACCAAATGTACGTACATCCTGATTTTTTGAAGGACCATTTGATCACATACGAAAATTTCTTTTTGATGAGTGTATGCAGTAATGTAGTATAGAGGTTAGAAAAATCATAACTATGGACGGAGGTGTATGCTTCATTAACAGATCGAAGTCTTTCCAAAACTTCTACCGAATTTTTAACACTCCAAAAGTAGTCAATTCCACTGTATTCATAACATTTGGTGCTAAAGTTGATAACGAGATTTTTTATGGTAGTAAGTGCACTGGTCAGTAAAACAGAAATATGTGTAGTTGAACATTTACTTGATGCCGAAATAAAACGAAATTTGAAAGGATTTTTGTGTAGTTTAGGAAGCCAATACATAGTAGGAATGCTTTTATAATAAGAAGTTGCTTTAAGTTCAGCTATAGCTATCATGTGATCATCAATTATTTGTGTTTCTGTTGACATGGTAGCTTGAAATGTACTAGAATTGGTAATTTCATCCGAAGCACCTCGATGTAATACTTACGTCAAACAACGACCACATTATTGGCTGCTTTATCTGCCGGAACAAATATATACTCTGTAGTCCAGCTTGTATTCCAAGTTCCAGGTATTGCAATATCTATTTTTTTGTTTAATATAAAGCTACTGCTATATCTTTTATAGATGTTTCGGGTAAGAGAATGCTACCAAATGGATTGCCACCACCAGAGAGAATGCCCTTACCTGATTTATCTCCAGCAGTAACCTGTGCTTTAAATGAAGGACACAAATCCTCTGATATATTCAATCAGGTCTTAAAGGAGTGTGAGATTTTTTACTCAGTAAAGTTTCCAACTATGGCAGAATCTGTATACTACCAGGCTATTGGAAAAAAGATGGTTACAAAGTTTCCTTGTTTGGCTTATGTTGATGGGACAAATCCTTGGGTAAGACTTCCCTATCATTTGCTCTACATTCCATCCACATTTTCAGCATGTTCAGTGCAAAATTTATTTTTACATGGAATAATTTTTTATTTTTATTATATAGATAGCATTGAAATTCTGTGTTTCAGCATTTAAATTAATAATGTAATGCTTTGATTAAATGGAGATTTCTTTTCACTGCATGAAGTGACAGCACAAAAACATTGTTAATGTCATTTTTATATAAACAACGGCAGCATTGATGAATCAATCTGCAGCTAAAATCTCTGTTTTTAATAAGAAAATCTATATGTTGATAGCTATGCTTTTTATTTAAAAAAAAACAGTTTATCCATGAAGATGAATATCATTTAATGTGTCATTCATGTCGACCAATGCAGATAATTGTTTAAGGAGAGCTTTACATTGTGCTATAAAAAAAATTCAAATTTGATCTTAGTTTACAATTAATTACATATGTGTTGTGTATGTTTTGGTTATACATGCAACAGTTTATCTTATATCAATTTCAAGTGGATGTTTTTTTTTTTCATTAAAAATTTTTTTTCATTCTACTTTTAGAGTTTCTTTGTATCTAAGTTAGGACAACGGATAAGAACAAGTCGTTGGAAGCAAAATAGGAAATCAAAGAGGGAATTGGAAGATGATTCTCAGGAGGATAATGTAGCTAGTTATCAAAAAGAGAAAAAAAATTAAACTGGGATCTAAACTAACTACAACATCAGGGCCAGCTCTTCCTGCTGAGGACTGGAAAAAACATGTCGAAGAGCTCAAGAAAGAATGGGAAGGGAAGAGGTCTCTTTCGCATATTAGATTGTTATTGTCACAGACAAGACGTGGAAGAATAGACTGGCAGGGGACTTTGAACTCTAGAAAGTTTAAGCCAATCATTGAGAAATTTCCGTGTTTTGAATAAGGCAGCTTTGTAAGTATTGTGTTTATTTATTTAATGTGATAGAATATTTTGATAAATCAGATAGCAATAACTTGCATACTTTCAACATCATACATGAAAACCAATTAGGAACAAAGAAGGGTAGGATAGGCATGGCCTTTTTTGTGTTGCATGTACACCTAGTGTTGGGCGACATTTAGGGATCACTTTAGTCGTTTGGTGTCGTTGTTGTTGTTTTCCGTTTGATTTTTCTCAGCAACTACAAATCACAGCCACTTTAAAATTTTGTATGTGACTTGAATTGACCTAATTTAATCAAGACTTTCAGACATCTACTTCCTATTTATGTCTTCTGTTGGGAATTAAAGAGAAAAATTACAACAAAGGGCAAAAAATGGCATTGAATTCTCCTTTTGTGTGTGTTAGGTTTGCTGATGACATTGAAACAACTCTTCAAATGTTTATGACTTACTTCGAAGTACAAATAAAGACCAAATTTTCAAACATTACATACAGGCAAAAGAAAATCGGATTCCATTTTCAAATATTTTCACAATTTTTAAGGTTTTATAATTCACTTCAAAAATTGGTATTGTGAGAATGATCAGAAAAACACTTTTAATCAATAATGTTTTATCCATCTTGCAATACTTACTATTATAGCAACATACACTTTAAAAATCATAGATATGGTAAAAATGGAAAAGACATGAACAATGACTTCATGTTTAAAATATTGATTTGCAACTAAATCTCAAATATTATGTATTTGAAAAATGATGAAATGTCTATATTTCTATGGTTGTATAATTTACTAGCAAGGTAAATTTTTCACAAAATAAAAGAATAGGTGGGGGCACTTTTAAAATGGACCAACCATACATTGAATTTCTTTTTATATTCATGTGATATATTCTAGTTCTACCATTTATACACAGACGTTCATACAATTTTTCATTTGTTGACAGCTCCTCCATGAATTCTTCTGCTCAAGGAATGAGAAAAATCCTGATGATGCCAGAGATGAGATTATGACTAAGATGGAAAATTTGATGAAGCATGTGGTTTCCCATGCAAAAATAAACTCTAATGTAAGTTAATCAGAGTTCAATAAATGTGTAACATTAAAATTGACAATATTTGCAAATGCAATATGCTCACGACAATATGTATACCTATTTCGGTGAAATGCGGAGTGAAGCCAGAAAAAAATCTGTGAAATATTAAGAAATGACAAAAAGATTCATTCTATTGGAATTGCGGCAATTTAGAAGCAGGTTTTTGTGCATAAAATTTGTTCAACAGCAATTTTTTTAAGGTAGATTCGTAACAAATCTACCAAAGGGGGATAATTTTCAAGGGAGATCATTATGTTAAAGTAATTAATGTAAATGTTGCTTTTTAATGATCAATTTTTATTTTGTTATTTTAACTTCTACCTTTTATTTCATGTATGATTAATGAGATAATAGTAAATAATTAACACCAAAAATAAGAAAAAAAATCAAATAAGTCATGTATAAGTAATATTAAATTGATGCATAAGATGAAAAAAAAATACTGACTTTGTATTGAAAATGTTGTTATGTATATTATTTTCATTAAAAAAAAAACATTTCTTCTTAGTATTCAGAGTGTCATTACCTCATCCTCTCAGTAACTTGTGTACTAAAACAGTGAAATTGGCAAAAAACTATTTCATGTGTATTGTTTTGCAGGATACTGATGCTCTCAAAAGTCTGGCTGTTGTAAGTGCACTTGAAAATGCAGTCGCAAGAAAGAAAGGGAAAGGACAGAAATCCAAATCATGCATAAAAATAGTCAGGGTAAGTGTTTAAGAGGATGCTTTTAAATATTGGAACAATGAACATGTGCTTTTTGGGGGTTAAAAATATGTATGGCATCTGTACATATATTTCAAAGGACACATTGCACTTAGATAACATGTATATAAAAAGATGTGTTTTTTTTTCTTAGAAATAGGAGCATCCAATAATATTTCACTCCAGTCATTGCCAGGAATATTTCCAGATTTATGCATTCGTGTTCGACAAATGAAAAAACAAATTAAAAGATAAATCTTAAAAAAATTAAAGTATGTTGATATAATGGTACATTGAGGATGTTTTGTGTTAAAATTGAGCCAGCACAAGATTTATTTAAAACTAGTTTAACATTTTATCTTGATTAAAAGTAGCATAAACCAAACTGAATAGTTTTTTTATATTTAGTACCAAAAAGTAAACTTTATGTCTGAAGCAAAAAGAAGAAATCTACAGCATGCATCTGAACAACATACCTTTATATTTTGTTTGGGCAATTTTATAAGATTTTAATGTAATCCACAAATTAATAAGACTTTCCCTATTTTCATTACTTTTTTTTTTCAGAATGTGCAAAATGTTGACACTATTGGATCTTCCACCTTGGAAACCAGTGAAATGGATTCACCTCGTCATGTTATATTCATGAATACTGAGCAGGAGGTGGAGTGCATATATGTAATTGGGGACACTTGCAAAATTTTTGCACAAACAATTAACATTTTTGATGCAATAGTTATTCTTAGTGCAGTTTACTACGTATTTGACTTTGACTAGCCGGCAATATACAGTCAATTTCTTGGACTTATCCAACACTGGGTGTCAAGAAGTAAGTTCTTCAAAAGTGAATGAGAAACATATTTTTCTGCATTTCAAAAAATGCAGGTATCATATTGTTTTAATATTGTTCAACATTTTTCTAAAGCGCAGATTTATCAAGTCTGATGTTAAATTGCTTTATGTAAATGAGGTTTCATTCTAATCTCAGACATTATTTAAGTCAATTGTCTCGGTTTTTATATGACTGAGAAATTTTGTGGTGGTATGGCTCTGGGTTTTCAGTGTGGCAGGACAACATAACCTTTTTTGGAGTAATTATCAAATTTTATTATGAAGTAACTTTACACAAGGAATCAGAGCTTTTAAGTTTAGGTTTCATGGCCCCACCTACATGTATTCGAGGAAAAGGTACCAATAAGGGATTTAATTAGTTGTTTTCGCATATCGGACTCCAGAATATGAATTTTATTATCACATTAAGATGCATCTTGATACATTTAATGTTCATTTTAATTAAGACAAACGGTATTTTTTTTATTTTGATGTTTTCTGCTGTTTTCATAGCACAGTTAATCAGATTAAGCTAAACTTTTAAACCTATTTTTATTTCAATTGTCGGATTTTGATACACTTCTTTCCGTACATTTTTGCCATATTGTTGTTAGAGTTTGCCTACAGATTTTAGATAACATCTCTCTATGCACGTTCCCAGTCTTTTTGTGTCAACACTAGACTGTTTGTGCTGCAGTAATATCATGCTGAGCTTTGCATAGCCTTTTATTTATTTCTATTTTGAATATGTATACGTTTTTTGATTTTCAAAAGATAGTAATGATTTAAGTTTGCACAGGTTTTTACGTAGAGGTTTTTCCTGGACCACAAGTTCAATATTGATGAACAGTATTCATCGCTATTACATTTAAAAGTTTTCACTTTCTTTTGTATGAAAAAGAAAGGAAATTTTATGAAGTTGTTTATGAATAAGTGCATATAATATAGATAGCAGATTTATTATTAATTTTATTGTCTTCATGCAAGATTGTATTATATTTGTTTCAAAAAATGCCAGCAAGTATGTCTAAACAGCTTTATGAAAACATTTTGTTGTTTTTTTTTCATTCAACTTTTGTAAAATATTTGTCAATACCTATATCATGTTTGATATAATTAAATCTTTGACTTGAAATTTGTTTATTGTTATGTAATGTGATATTACATTTATATATGATGAAGAAAATAAGCTGTTTTGTATTCCTTAAGGAAAGATCATTTAAGATCATTATAAGAACATCACAACCACCTATCAGGTCAATGCATTTGCTCACATTTTGACAACTTATTTTCATAAAAAGTGACTGTGACATTCAAAAGAAAAATTATATCTGAATCAGTTTGTTGCATTGATACTCATTTGAGCTTTATGTGTCATGCTGCATACTTACATAATTTCTGAGGGAAACTTTGAGGGATGACTGTTACCTTGATCACCTTTATAATATGTAGAGAAAATCTTGATTATGAAGCTACATGTATACAAACACTGCAAAAGAATGTAAATGGATCGAACAGTAAAACCAAAAGCCAACAAGCCAAAAATTATCATGTTACCACAATAATTTAAAAAAAAGAACAACAACAAAAAAATTGACAAATCAATCACTTTAAATGCTAATAAAATGTATAGGTGCCAATTAAGGTATGAATACCCTAATGGACAGATACAACTGAATACAGATTTTAGCAACATATCAATTATTCATATTATTCCAAGTCCTAAATGCATTTGTTGCAAGTGTTAAATTTTTAACACTTTCATAAATTTTAACACGTTCAGGTGTGAATTAAGAGTAAGCACGTCTTTATACGTGTAACATGTTAATATTATTAACACTGTAACATGTTAATAAATTAACACAGGTGTTTTTAAATAAACATATTAACATGTTAATGGGAATTTACTCCAGTATTATAAGATTAACACCAGCATTACTATATAAACACATTAACATGTATATTAAGTGTCATTCTGAAGATGTTAATAATAGCATTAAAACAATGACACTTCTTTTACAGTGTAGAAGTATTTTTTGCAGATGGCCATTCGGCAACTTATGCCGCTTAGAGAGGGCAAACAACTGAAATGATCAAAAGCAAAGCCAAAACCAGCTAAGGACAAAGGAATTCTCTTTAATTTCCAACCTATTTTTAAGATTTTGATATTACAGGATTTTCAAAAATAAAATCAGTATTTCGCGAAGACAGGAGAAAAACAATTTACCTCCAATCCTTAATCTGGGGTATAGAAATTGCTTGTCGATCCGATTTTACCAATCAAGAATCAAATGTACAATAACCCAAAATGACGTTCTTCCTATCAGCTGGTTTGCTTAAACATTAAAAATTTCAATAATTACACCATCAAACTGTTATCTAAATCTTTTCAAATATAGCAGTCTGCATTAGATAAGCATCATTAATTTACAACGTACTGACCAAATAGACAATTCAGAAATACTATCAAACACATTAATAAATCCATTATACCTCAACTGACCTCAATACACTTTAGCATGGTAATGAGAGACAATAAAATGTTCAGAAGTAAAACTGTCTGTTACATTTTAACAACTCTTATTTACTATCAGCAAGAATTAACCTATTAGGTGTTGTTTTGCACCACATTTAAGTTTGAATGTAACGCCTTGTTTTCTCTTCTGTTTCTTTTTCTAGGATTTTGTATATTCCATTTAGATTATATATTGTTCTTGTTATTTCTATATTTGGGAAAGGACAATTTAAGTTGTGATAACTTGTGTCAAACCCCTTTAATAAAATTAACACATTAAGTTCCCTCTAATTTCCTGTTTTCGTTTTTGTTTAAAAATCCCTTTCAGTATGAACTGACGAATTTAAGACTGATGACTTCCAGGAGATCATTATTGTATTCAATTTTTTATCGCATATTCCTTCATAGTAACAGTGGTCCATGTATAATATGAGTTTGAATCGAATGCCGATGAAAGGGAGATATTCAAATGATAGCTAGGGGAGGGAACTTGTCGGGAAGTCGGGGTTGGTTGATTTTTAGCTCAGGATGATTTCGAGGAAAAAGTTTCATTTGATTCGGTGCTGGCGCAAAGACAGATTTTATATAGAAACTTGCAATATCTAAATTTAATATCAAAATTTTGTTCGAAACTAAGGAGTATATACCTCTGTAATATAGCTCTATAGTTAACTGATTTTGACTTTACTATTTAGATCCTATAGCTATTGGTTATTTGTTTTCTTTCAGCTTTTACACATATTTCGGTACATGTATTTTCAAATGTTTTGATTTGATCTGCAATGAAGAGACATTGGTTGTCGAGAGGTGCAAACGCAGAAAATAAGTTAATAGTAATTTCGATATTTTGTTATTCAAGTAGACATCGAGCAAATGTCAGTATTAAACTGTCTCATATTTCGGAACTCCTCTGTTTTTTTTCAAGTCCAAAACCTGAAACAATTTTGCACACTAACACCACATTTTTAATTTCATGAATGTCTTTTTTTAACTAAAATTCAGACACTTGACAAGATATCATGAAATTCTTGATTTAACGTTTAGGCTTTTAGACAAATCATAGTCCTGATGTTAAATTAAGGGAAAATCCAGAAGAATCAATTTTCAGCTAAATTCTTAATGTTTTATTTCTCCGTTAAAACTTGTTGCGCCCATATATTTCTTTTTACCATTTTATTAAGTTCACAATGCTTAATAATCTAAAATATATTTCAAATAATCCTTGATATAAATAACACCATGAGTGAATCGGGACTTCCCATTTCGAGACTATTTTATTTAAAAAAAAATCAAGGTTTCTGCAATATTTTTGTCGTAATATATATAAAAAATAAATGAATGAACGATTTCCAGAACAATGAATTAAAGGAAACACGTACTTGCCGAGTGACCCGTTTTTGGCGGGTGCCACCCGCAAAATGAACCCATCACCCGCCAAGGATAATCATTTATTGCTGTGAACTTAATGCGCCCAGAAGGGGGGGATAGTGAACGATTTTATACGTATTTGTAACAGACACTTAGAGGACGACCATTTGATTTT
>MJUU01066191.1:72726-87814 GCA_002080025.1 Modiolus philippinarum | reverse complement strand
CCTGGTAGCTTGGAAAAGGAACAAGTTATTAAAAATCTAATGGTGCAGCGCTATGTTAATTTTTCATAAGGAATCCACTGCAAAAAACTGCATCAAAATCGGACTAAAAATAAAAAAATTAAATTTTTGAAATTTGCCCCCTTTGGGCCCCATTTATCTCATGAACGGCACATGCCACATGAAATTCGTTGGCATACTACTGATTGAAAATTTCCTCAGGAAGACACTGAACGAAACCCCATCAAAATATGATGAATAAAAAAGATTCTACAGTCAAATATGTTAAAACATCAAATTTAACCCTTTTTGGCCCCTTTTCCCAAAACGGGTGGGGCCACAATGACCAAAACTGAGCCAAGCCTTCCTTTTGTGCCAAGGAACATTGTGTTAAAATTTCATAAGGATTGGTCAACTGAAACTAAAGTTATTGACCAAAAACAAAAGTGTCTACAGACGACGACAACGACAACGACGACGACGACGACAACGACGACGCCGACGACGACGACAGCACCATACCATTATACGACCGCAAAAATTTTTGCGGTCGTATAAAAATGGGTCAAAGACTCAAATGGCCGGGTTGCGTTTTGGTGTTTTAAGCTACTGTACGGGTGTTATTTTTCGCGGGGTATGAATTTTCGCGATATTCGCGTTTATAACAGTAAGCGCGAAAATTTATACCCGCGAATATTTTTGCTGTAAACCTGAATATGAAAGAATATAAGGACTTTAACTGAATATCCGCTAATATTAAACCCCGCGAATAAATCCAACAATGAAAACCGCGAAAATTTCGTACCGCGAATATAAAGTCCTGTACAGTATAAAGTGTTGTTTTATAGGTTCTGTAATGTGTATAGAATATGTTGAAAATATTGATAAAAAATGAGTAAGTTAAAAGGCCAGGAAAAACAGGAAAAATATTGGAAATAATTCTATAAAGTCAGGTGCACACTTTCAAAATATATAGAAACAATCTGTGAAGTTTCAAATGTCAGAGATGAAAACTGTAGGAGGAGTTGATTTCACAAAATAGGTACCTTTGTTGAAAATGTGATAAAAAAATGACTAAGTTCCAAAGTCTGTAAAAATAAGAAAAACTTTTCAAAATAATTCCAAAAAGGGAGGTGCACATCTACAATATATATATAAACATTATGTGAAGTTTCAAAAATGTAGCCTGAAAACTGTAGGAGGAGTTGATTTCACAATATAGGTACCCTTTGTTGAAAATGTCGATAAAAAATGACTAAGTTCCAAAGCCCGTAAAAATAGGAAAAACTTTTCAAAATAATTCCAAAAACGGAGGTGCACATCTACAATATTTATAGAAACATTATGTGAAGTTTCAAAGATGTAGGTTGAGAACTGTAGGAGGAGTTGATTTCACAAAATAGGTACCCTTTGTTGATAATGTGGATAACTAGAGGCTCCGATACTGAGCCTGAATCGCTCACCTGACAAAATGCTTACAGCAGGTGATGAAAGTGATGTTTATCCCATAGAATCCTATGTTAAAATATGTTCTGTGCTGGAGGTCTTGTTTTTTATCAGATCAAAATAAAATAAGCAATCTTAGACTGAATTTGCTTCAATAATTTAAGCACATGCAATGAAAAAAATGATTTAATATATGTGTACCATTCTAAACCAAGTTCAATGTTGGGAGCTATTTTCTTTGTCGGATCCCAACAAAATGAGAAATCTTTGTAAAGGACCTTCCATACATCATTTCTGTAAAGTTTGCTTGAATTTGCTTCAATAGTTTCAGTGCAGATGTTGAAAATGATGTTATTCCCATAGGGCCAATGTTAAACTATGTTCCATGCTGGCAGCCATGTTTTTGTCGAATTGGGATAAAATGAGCAACCTATGTAAAGTACCTTTTGTACATCATTCCTGTAAAGTTTGGTTGAATCTGCTTCAGCAGTATCAGAGGAGTTGATGAAAATGTGATTTTTCCCATAGGATCCTATATTAAACTTTAGTTCCACGCTGGCGGCCATGTTTTTTATCAGATCAGAACGAAATGAGCAATCTTTGTAAAGGACCTTCCTGACATCATTCCTGTAAAGTTTGGTTGAATTTGCTTCAGTGGTTTCAGAGGAGAAGATGAAAATAAAAATTTCCCATAGGGCCAATGTTAAACTATGTTCCGTGCTGGCGGCCATGTTTTTGTCAAATCGGAAAAAAATTAGCAATCTTTGTAAAGGACCTTTAGTGTATCAATCTTGTCAAGTTATGTTGAATTTGCTTCAGCAGTTTCAGAGGAGTTGATGAAAATATGATTTTTCCCATAGGGTCCAATGTTAAACCTTAGTTCCGTGCTGGCAGCCATGTTTTTTTATCGGATCGGAATGAAATGAGCAATTTTTGTAAGGGACCTTCCATACATCATTCCTGTAAAGTTTGGTTGAATTTGCTTTAGTGGTTTCAGAGAAGAAGATGAAAATGTGAATTTCCCATAGGGCCAATGTTAAACTAAGTTTTGTGCTGGCGGCCATGTTTTTTGTCGAATCCCAATAAAATGAGCAATCTTTGTAAAGGACCTTTAGTACATCAATCCTGTAAAGTTATGGTGAATTTGCTTCAGCAATTTCAGAGGAGTTGATGAAAATGTGATTTTTCCCATAGGGTCTTATGTTAAACCTAAGTTCCGCACTGGCAGTCATGTTTTTTATCGGATCGGAACTAAATGAGCTATCTTTGTAAGGGACCTTCCATACATCATTCCTGTAAAAGTTTGGTTGAATTTGCTTCAGTGGTTTCAGAAGAGAAGATAAAAATGTGAATTTCCCATAGGGCCAATGTTAAACTAAGTTCCGTGCTGGCGGCCATGTTTTTTGTCGAATCCGAATAAAATGAGCAATCTTTGTAAAGGACTTTTAGTGCATCAATCTTGTAAAGTTATGTTGAATTTGCTTCAGCAATTTCAGAGGAGTTGATGAAAATGTGATTTTTCCCATAGGGTCCTATGTTAAACCTAAGTTCCGCGCTGGCGGCCATGTTTTTTATCGGATCGGAACAAAATGAGCAATCTTTGTAAGGGACCTTCCATACATCATTCCTGTAAAGTTTGGTTGAATTTGCTTCAGTGGTTTCAGAGGAGAAGATGAGAATGTGAAAAGTTAACGGACGGACGATGGACGCAAAGTGATGAGAAAAGCTCACACTGACCCTTTGGGTCAGGTGAGCTAAAAAATGACTAAGTTCCAAAGCCCGTAAAAATAGGAAAAACTTTTCAAAATAATTCCAAAAAGGGAGGTGCACATCTACAATATATATAGAAACATTATGTGAAGTTTCAAAGATGTAGGTTGAAAACTGTAAGAGGAGTTGATTTCACAAAATAGGTACCCTTTGTTGATAATGTGGATAAAAAATGGGTCAAAGAATGGCCGGGTTGCGTTTTGGTGCTTCTAGCTATAAAGTGTTGTTTTATCGCTGTGTATAGAATATATGTTGAAAATATTGATAAAACATGACTAAGTTAAGAGGTCTGGAAAAATATGAAAAAATATTGGAAATAATTCAATAAAAACAGGTGCACATCTTCGAAATATATAAAAACATTTTGTGAAGTTTCAAAGGTCAGAGATGAAAATTGTAGGATGAGTTGATTTCACAAAATAGGTACCCTTTGTTGAAAATTTTGATAAAAAATGACTAAGTTCCAAAGTCTGTAAAAATAGGGAAAATTTGCAAAATAATTCCAAAAAGCAAGGTGCACATCTACAATATATATAGAAACATTTTGTGAAGTTTCAAAAATGTAGGTTGAAAACTGTAGGAGGAGTTGATTTCACAAAATAGGTACCCTTTGTTGAAAATTTTGATAAAAAATGACTAAGTTCCAAAGTCCGTAAAAATAGGAAAAAATTTTCAAAATATTTCCAAAAAGGAAGGTGCACATCTACAATATATATAGAAACATTTTGTGAAGTTTCAAAAATATAAGTTGAAAACTGTAGGAGGAGTGATTTCACAAAATAGGTACCCTTTGTTGAAAATTTTGATAAAAAATGACTAAGTTTCAAAGTCTGTAAAAAAAGGAAAAAATTTTCAAAATAATTCCAAAAAGGGAGGTGCACATCTACAATATATATAGAAACATTTTGTGAAGTTTCAAAAATGTAGGTTGAAAACTGTAGGAGGAGTTGATTTCACAAAATCAGTATCCCATTTTCCCCACCCATCCGCCCGCCTGCCTGACATTCACCATACTATAACCCGGATTTGCACTACAGTACCCTTTGTTGAAAATGTCAATGAAAATGACTAAGTTCCAAAGTCTGTAAAAATAGGGAAAATTTGCAAAATAATTCCAAAAAGGAAGGTGCACATCTACAATATATATAGAAACATTTTGTGAAGTTTCAAAAATGTAGGTTGAAAACTGTAGGAGGAGTTGATTTCACAAATCCAAAGAAAAAAATCCCATCGAAATCCGATGAAAAGTAAAAATTTTAGGTTATCTGTAAATTTACGATTTTTGCCCCTTTGGCCCCTCATAGCTGGGTAAGGAAACAAGTTACCAAAAATCTAATAGAAGAGTGCTATGATAATTTTTCATAAGGAATCCTTTGAAAAAAATTGCATCGAAATCGGACTAAAAATAAAATAAAGGGCTACGCGGAGCGCAGCATGATACGACTGCAGCATGGCGACCGCTGAAATTTGAACAATTGCAATATAAGGTGAATGTGGACACCAGTAAAGAGCTTGACACAGTTACTAGATGGACACAATAAGGAGACTGAAATAATAATTAGCTGGACACAAACTAGAGAAAAAAAAAACAAAAAAAAAAAACAACATCTAAATCCGATGAGAAATAAAGATTTTACATACTTGTGAAAATTGCAATTTTGACCCCTTTGACCCCTTACAGCTCGGAAACGGTAAGAGATACACAAAATCACACTGAAAGCTTAAGACAGGAGGAATGTAAAGAAAAAAATCCCATCAAAATCCCATGAAAAATAAATATTTATGTAATTTGCACATTTGCAATTTTGACCCGTTTGTCCCCTCATAGCTCCGAAAGGAAACGTGATCAAATATCTAATAGTTTAGCGCCATATTAATTTTTCATATGAAATCCAATGAAAAAAACTGCATCAAAATCGGACTAGAAATAAAAAAATAAAATTTTTGTGATTTGCCCCTTTTGGGCCCATTTATCTCATGAACGGTACATGTGACGTGAAATCAGTCGCATAATCCTGATTTGAAATTTCCTCAGGACCACACTGAAAGAAACCCCATCAAAATCTGATGAATCATAAAAATTCTACAGCAAATTATGTAAATACACCCAATTTTGCCCCTTTTGGCCCTTTTTTTAAAAACCAAAGGGGCCATAAAATCCAAAACCACTCAAAGTCTTTCTTTTGTGCCAAGGAACATTGTGTTAAAATTCCATAAGAATTGATCATCTGGAACTTTAGTTATTGACCAAAAACAAAAGTGTCTACAGACGACGACGCGGACGACGACGACAACGACAGCGCCATACCATTAGACCACCTCAAATTTTTTGCAGTCGTATATATAAAAATGAAATTTTTGAAATGCGCCCCTTTTGGGCCCCATTTATCTCATGAACGGTACATGCCACGTGAAATCCATTGGCATACCCCAGATTGGAAATTTTCTAAGGAGTTTACTGAAAGAAACCCCATTAAAGTCCGATAAATAATAAAAATTCTACAGTCAAATATGTGATAACAACCAATTTAACCCCTTTTGGCCCCTTTTTCTAAAACGGGCGGGGCCCGGAACATAAAATTATAGCCTGGGATAAAGCATGTGCCAAGAAACATCATACTAAAATTTGAAAATGATCCGTTCACTTGAACCAAAGTTATGCTGTCCACAGACACAAAAATACCCAATTTTACCCCTTTTTGGCCCCTTCTTCTGAAAAGGGTGGGGCCACAAACCCGAAATTAAAACATGGGATTACCATTATGCCAAGACACCACATACTGAAATTTGGAGATGATCCCTCCACCAGAAACAAAGTTATGCTGGCCACAGACGCCGACGCGACGACTGCGCCATACCATAATACGACCGCAAAATTTTTGCGGTCGTATAAAAACCTATACACATTTACCAGCTGCACTGACAACTATCTGTTTACAAAATAAAAGAAAATGTGTCCATGGGACACGGATGCCCCAGCCATACAGATATTTCGGCAAACAGGAAGTAGATGAGCGACAGACTTGAAAAGGGGAGACACCGTACAACTCATCATACCAAAGCTTCAGACCAAATATCAAAATATTCCTGCATACACAAGCTAAGAAATCTTTGACGAAAATTTTCAATATATGGCTAAAATGGGAAAAATCAAAGTTTTCGTCAAACAGGAAGTAGATGAGTGACGGACTTAATAAGGGGAGACACGGTACAACCCATCATATCAAAACTTCAGACCAAATATCAAATCATCCCTGCATACACAAGCTGAGAAATCTTTGAAGAAAATTTCGGATGTACATAGACATACAGACGGATGTATGTACGGACGGACAAGGGTAAAACTTAATACCCCCGTCGCCTAACGGCGGGGGCATAAAAACAGCAAAATGTAAAGAAATTCAAATGTAGGAAACAATTAATCAAATGACTCTATGTAAATCAGGTCGTTGGTTTTCTCCAGGTACTTCATCTTCTCCATCACAAAACTAACCATCACAATAATATATAGCTAAAATACTGCTGAAAGTGGTTTTGAACACCATAGAAACAAGAATAGAATTCCTGGGTCCCCCACCGCTCAAGCAATGTTATACTAGTATACTGTATATGAAATTGCAATTTTTTCAAGCATTCAGAGCTGTTCCAGAATTAAATATGAGGGGATATAAAAAGTATCGACCACAGCAGATGTTCAAAAGTGGTATTAACATTTGGTATAAATTTCATGAAAATCTGTCAAAATTTGTAGGCATGAGAGCACTTACAAGGTCAATATTTGGATAAAACGGAGTCATTATTTTGGTAAAGTCCCATAACTCCGTCTAAAAGTCTTGACCAAAGCTGATCTTCGAACCTGACTTAGGTATTAGTGGTATAGACATTTGGTATAAATTTCCTAAGAATCCTTAAAATTTGTAGGCATGAGAGTGCTTATAAGGTCATTTTATAGCTAAAATGATGTCGTTATTTTGGTCAGTCCCATAACTCTGTCAAATAGTATCGACCAAGGCTGATTTTCGATTTTCACCGAGGTTTTAGTGGTATAACCATTTGGTATAAATTTCATGAAAATCCGTCAAAATTTTTAGACATGAGAGTGCTTACAAGGTCAATTTTTGGCTAAAACGGTGTCGTTATTTTGGTCAAAGTCCCATAACTCCGTCAAAAAGTATCGACCGAAGCTGATTTTCGAAGTTGACCAAGGTATCAGTGGTATAAACATTTGGTATCAATTTCATGAAAATCTGTCACAATTTGTAGGCATGAGAGCGCTTACAAGGTCAATTTTTGGCTAAAACGGTGTTGTTTTTTTGGTCAAAGTCCCATAACTCCATCAAAAAGTATTGATCAAGGCTAATTTTCGAACTTAACCAAGGTATTAGTGTCATAAAGATTTGGTATGAATTTCATGAAAATCTGTCAAAATTTGTAGGCATGAGAGCGATTACAAGGTCAATTTTTGAATAAAACGGAGTCTTGATTTCGGTCAAAGTCCAATAACTCCGTCAAAAAGTATCGACCAAGGCTGATTTTCAAACTTGACCGAGGTTTTAGTGGTATAACCATTTGGTATAAATTTCATGAAAATCTGTCAAAATTTTTAGGCATGAGAGTGCTTACAAGGTGAATTTTTGGCTAAAATGGTGTCATTATTTTGGTCAAAGTCCCATAACTCCATCAAAAAGTATCGATCGAGGCTGATTATCGAACTTGAATGAGGTATTAGTAATATAAACATTTGGTATAAATTTCCTGAGAATCCGTCGTAATTTGTAGGTGTGAGAGCACTTACAAGAAAGTGTGATGGATGGACGCACGGACACACGGACGCCTGGCATTTCTATGTCCCCGCTCTGCGTTGCGGAGGGGGACAACAAACATAAAGATACAAAATGTTAACTAAATTCTCTGTGTATCTTAAACCCAATCCTTCCTCCCTGCATACAGACATTCTACATATAAACACAACATGCTACCACAAACATGGTCGTAAGAGTGTTATAAACAAACTTGTCCCTAATTATAGAATACATCTTGACAGATTTAACCCTTTAGGGTACAAGCATTCATTATTAATTCTTATGCTTTATTAAAAAAAAAATAAAAAATTTGGTTGAGGGCCTTTATGGAGATTTCTCCTTCTATAAAATTTCTGCATTACTCTCAATTTTTTTTTATAAAGAAATGTTACCAAAATTCTCCTGTAATTAACTAATGACAAAACAGAATATTTAACAACTTTGATTAAGATATAAACAAATTAGACGAAGATTTACAAGAAGACATTATTACATGACTCATCCTTTAAAACACAATAAATTTGTATTGTAATCAATTATTTAAAGATAGAAAGGGAATTATGTTCTATAAAGAGCTAGAACAGTAATTTGGAGTAAATTTACAAAATGTCCTTTCCCAAATGCACACATAAATTTGACTTTAACCCATTACTATAGCAACCTTCAGCAGTAAACAATCAATAATTATTTATTTCATTGATATCATTTGATTGCTCATAAAAGTTTCATTGACCCTCACATTAAATCTTACAATGTTTATTATTCCTGCATTTTTTACCAAAGTTTAAGGATAATATTGATGTCTTTGTCTGTCCATCTATTACATACTTCTTCTGACTTTAAGTTCTAATTACAAAAGACTTCTAAAGACACTTGGACAGCATGATTTACAAAAACAGCTCGAGTTACAAATGTCTTTGAGATATGAGAATTTTAAACACATTTTAAGTTGCAAAAAATGAGATTTGAAACTTCTGTAGGTTTGAGTTAAATATTACACAATGGGTATCTCAAAATTCTGCCTACAAATGCTGTTCCATGGGTATAGGATCATGTTTTTTTCTTTCATGTTATGAACCAATTCCCATCGAGTGTTCTTACCTGGAAATTGGAGCATAATATCAAAAGAAAAGGTATGATCCAATGCCGTCAGAGCAACATTTCTCACCAGAATTTGGATCAAGATAAAATGTGTGTAATTTGACTTGTTAACAAAGACTTGTAAACAGTTTGAGTCACTAAAGTTTTTGAGATATGAAACTTGTAAACAGTTTGAGTCACTAAAGTCTTTGAGATATGAAACTTGTAAACAATTTGAGTTACAAAAGTTTTTGAGATATGAGTGCCCATATCTCACTATTCTATAATGCCAAGTTTTCTGAAATTTATGAGTGTTCTGTGTTTGCCTAAATGTTGTACAGTGGCTTGAGACACTAGCGCTTTTGTCAGGCAACTGATGAAAGTGCTTGAAAGAGCATTTTGCGAGTTAAACAAGAACTGTCACTGAATGGCAACTATTTATACCCCTACTTGTTGAACCCTGAATCAATATGGTTAGTACAAAATCAAGTGTGAGTGGACGCACTACAGACATGGACACAAAACAAGTGAGGACACAATACACATATGGACACAATGATATAATCCTCAATAAATAAACAGAATGTACTAAGCCACATGTCTGAAAATGAATACCACAATTTGAAATCACTATACAAAGCTTTTCACGAAATGACGTAAATGACGTAACTTTTATCATCAATACGGTAAAAATTCAAAGTTCCAACAAACATGCAGTTGATATTGGAGAGCACTAAAAATTGATTATAATGTACAACTAATTAAATAAAGCAGCATACCAAATTTCAAGTGAATCCCTTCTACGAGAGCAAAGAATTTTGTAATGAAAAATTCACTATTATGGAAATTACAGAAAAAATTCAAAGTCACGTCAAACAGGAAGTTGATATCAAAGAGCATTAAAAATGAATTACAATGCACCACTCATTGCAAAAAAGCAGCATACCAAATTTCAAATGAATCCTTTTAAGGAGAGCAGAGAATTTTGTGTTGAAAATTTCACTATTATGACCATTACAGTAAAAATTCAAAGTCCAGTCAAAGAGGAAATTGATATCATAGAGTACTAAAAATTGCTTATAACACACAACTCACCAAAACAAAGCCGCATACCAAATTTCAAATGAATCCCTTTAAGGAAATTGGAGAATTTTGTGACCAAAAAATATTGGACGGAATGATGGACGGACGGATGGACGGACATACGGACGGACAAGGGTATTCCAATATACCACCCACTCGTTGAGTGGGGGTATAATTTATGTGTGTTGACATTCTCACATCCATGACCAGTAAAGACATGGATATCAAGTTGTTCAACATCTAGCAATGAAGTTGCTCAAACTAGCACTATGGGCTGACTTGAACCTACTGTGAAGTATGAGCAAAGCTGATTGTTGAAGCATACAAAGTAGATTTTAGAACATAACTTTGTTTAAAGTATCCTTGTTTAACACAGTACCTGTATCTAAAATTAAATACAATATGGGGGTATGATTTAGCTATATAAAGATATCCATGGTATAATACCAATATATAGAGATTAAAACATGGACTTTTCCATGTCAGCACAGTTATCATCCCGAGACCCTAATATCAGCCTGAGGCGCCAATCAAAATAATAAATGGCCTACATAGATAGCATGGGCTCTCATAATAAAGTTTTCGCTTATTTCACCCCTCACTAACACTAAGGGTAAAATAATAATGAAAACAACCAGAGCCTACTCTTAAATACAATATGATTCTAATGAAGAACTTTTTGCATTTAACCAGATAGCCTTTACAGTAATCTATGTGCTAATTATAAATGCTATATAATAATACTTACGGGTACTATTTACAGTGGAGAATAAGTCCAAGTTTACTGATGTCTTATTTCAAGTGAAATAATTTTCTCACCTATAAAAGAGAGATCATTTGAGGTTAACATTATCTGCAATTAAACTCTCACATTCATAAAAAGTAAATTGACAAATATAACAGAAACCTTTGGTCGTTTCCAAGTAGACGAAAACCATTTTATCTAAAATAAACATCAGTAAATTTATACCCTTAGTCACTTGACAAATAGTATTTGTTTGTAAATGGCCAATCCACATGAATACCCGTCAGTTCTCCATCAAAGAAAATATCTCCTTTGATAGCAATTAATTTTACATCAAGTCTTGTGAAATTTGATCTGATGTATTTATATAGGTGTTTTTAAATCATGATTTGTATGAGTTCCATAAAAAGATAGAAACATCTTCATGCGTCTTAAAAAAAATCACTATTTTTAATGTGATTACTGATAAGATTACTTTGATAACATTTGAATTAAAAACACAGAGAACAAAAAATATTGTGCTAAAATGTGCAAAGTGTTTTCCATTCGCCATTTATGCTGGTTTTGCCGACCAGGTTGTCATGCTTTCATCAAGGTTGTCGGTGACAATGCAAATTTTTATGTTCCGGACAATCAAGCTCAGTCGTTCAGTATTGCCTTCATTAGACAAAATGGCAGATCCGAACAAACACAATCAATGCTTTTTTTTAACAGAAAGAAAAGGGAAGAATAATACCTGAACTTATTCAATGAAAAGAGAACGAAGCGTTGGAGAAATCATCAACATGGAGACCATTCAATATAAATACGACACTAGAAAACGATCAAATCTGCGAGTACCAAACCAAAGGAATGAAAATGCATGGGTGTTCCACGGAACACATGTGTCGCCTGCACTATATATATATTTAAGAATTCTTGTGTTCAAAATGGAATTACAAAGTCCAAGTTGCACATCTTAATTATATACAAAAGCATGCGTTCCTCTGAGTTTGATAGAACAAGAGGCTCTCAAGAGCCTGTATCGCTCACCTGGGACCTGCAGCACTATAATTCCAAATTGATGGTCCATCTTTGGTTGTGTATGTACATAAGAATCAGAAACTTTTTATAAAATTTAATTAAAATTGTTCAAGCAGTTTCAGAGAAGATTTTTGAATGCAGTTTCCAAACTTAAGGGACTAAGTTAATCTACGTTCCCTGCTGGCAGCTATTTAACATAAAACTTTGAAGAGGGTCACATAAGGACTATCATATCAAAATTCTACTGAAATTGTTCAAACAGTCTCAGAGGAGAAGATCTTTTTTATGCATTTCCCACTGGGTCCAATGTTAAACTATGTTTTGCTACTGGTGGCCATGTCTGAAGACGGATCAGCACCAAAGTAACAAGCTTGGTCAAATCAAAATCTCACAAGTTTCATTTATGCAATGTTTAAATTGAATCCATTCAATGGTTTTCCATGGTATCTTTGTATGCATTTCCCCATTGCTGGCAGCCATGTTGGATGATGAATAAGAACTGAAGTAACAACACTTGGTCAGCTTCTCATAAGCAAAGTTTGGATTACGCAGTTCTCTAGAAGAAGATCTTTTGTTAACTTAAGTTCACAGCTGGTGACACTTGGTCAGCACCTGACAGGCATCATTCATGTCATGTTTGATTTAAATCCATTTAGCAGTTCTCTAGAAGATCTTTGTGTGCATTTCCCATTAAGGTCCAATGCTGTCCGTCATGTAAGATGACAGATTGGCACCAAAGTAATAACACTTGGTCAGCACCTCATAAACATCATTCATGCCATGTTTGGTTCAAATCCATTCAGTGGTTCTAAAGTAAAAGTTCTTTGTATGCATTTTCCCATAGGGTCCAATGTTAAAATTAAGATCCCCGCTGGCGGCCATGTTGGATGATGGATCGGCAATAAAGTAACAACACTTCGTCAGCACCTCATAAGCATCATTCATGCCAAGTTTCGTTCAAATCCATTCGGTGGTTCTCAAGAAGAAGTTCTTTGTATGAATTTTCCCAATAGGTCAAATGGTAAACTAAGTTCCCCGCTGGTGGCCATCTTGGAAGCGGTCAGAAAACTTGAATGTGTTCAATAAAATATAGTCCTTAACATGCTGAACATTTTTGCATTTTAAACTTGACCTCTATCTCAAAGTGTTTTTGAAATATAGGACATAAAGTAAAAAATCACGAAAAATTTGACCAATAAAGGACTACAACTCATATATAGGTACTTGGATTTTCTTCAAAATATCCATGTGGGTAGATCTTAACATGCTGAACATTTTTGCAATTTAAACTTAACCTCTATCTGTTATAGTTTTTTCAATAAAAAATAAAAAACATCAAAATTTTGAAAATTTTACAGAAAAAGGGCAATAACTCTTAGACGGGTTGTCAGATTTTCTTCAAAATTTCAGCATGGGTAGATCTTCTCATGCTCATCATTTTTACACCTGGCAGATTTTTGATATCTGTAACGGTTTTTTGAGTTATTTGCCAAAAACTGTAATTTACCCCTATGTTCTATTTTTAGTAATGGCAGCCATGTTGTTTGACCTAAGACATACAAAATAACAAATTTGAAACTAGATACCCTAGTGATGATTCAGTTAAAGTTTGGTTCCATTTGACCCAGTGGTTTCAGAGGAGAAGATTTTTAAAAGTGAGCTAACGACGGACGGATGACGGACGGACGGACGGACGGACAACGGACGCCAAGTGATGGCAAAATCTCACCCTGGCATAGCCAGGTGAGCTAAAAATACAGGGCCATTTATTAGGAGTTGAGGATAATTGAGGCATATCCTAAGACTCCAATAAACTAAAATTACAAAGTCCAAAAACAGCCTAAACTCTGGCAAAAACAAAATTAAAGAAAAACAAAATACATGGTGCACATCTTCAATATATACTGGAGCATTCCTGCAAGTTTGGTGGAAAAGTGACAAGCGGTTTAGAAGGAGTTGCGGATAATGGAGATGTACCCTCAAGACTCCAGTAAGCTAAAATGGCAAAGTCCAAAAACAGCCCAAAATCTGGAAAAAAACAAAATTAAATAAAAACAAAATGCATGGTGCACATCTTCAACATATATTGAAGCATTCCTGCAAGTTTGGTTGAAAAGTGCCAAGTGGTTTAGGAGGAGTTGCAAATAATGGAGACGTACCCTCCAGACTCCAGTAAGCTAAAATGACAAAGTCCAAAAACAGCATATATTCTGTAAAAAAACAAAATTAAAGAAAATCAAAATGCATGGTGCACATCTTCAACATATACTGAAGCATTCCTGCAAGTTTGGTTGAAAAGTGCCAAGCGGTTTAGAAGGAGTTGCGGATAATTTAGACGTACCCTCAAGACTCCAGTTTGCAAAAATGACAAAGTCCAAAAACAGCATAAAATCTGTAAAAAACAAAATTAAAGAAAANCATCTTCAACATATACTGAAGCATTCCTGCAAGTTTGGTTGAAAAGTGCCAAGCGGTTTAGAAGGAGTTGCGGATAATGGAGACATACCCTCAAGACTCCAGTAAGCTAAAATGGCAAAGTCCAAAAACAGCATAAATTCTGTAAAAAAACAAAATTAAAGAGAAACAAAATGCATGGTGCACATCTCCAACATATACTGAAGCATTCCTGCAAGTTTGGTTGAAAAGTGCCAAGCGGTTTAGGAGGAGATGCGGATAATGCTTAAATTTTTTTGAGACGGACAGACGGACGGACAGACGGACAGACAGACGGACACAAGACGACGGATAGTGATCCCTATGTGTCGATCCTGCACAAGGTGCAGGCGACACTAAAAGACGGACAGATGGAAGGACGGACACCAATTGAACACTATATACCTCCCGCAAAGTGGGGGGTATAAATATGAATGGATTAAAACCTTTACTGTCAAACTGTGACTAATGTTATATTAGTCCCAGTGTCAAATCAGAATGACAACAAAAACACAATTTATTACTTTTGTGTATCAAGTAATCAAATTTATATTTTTTTATCATGTTTATATCTTTAACAAAATACAGCATGCAACTGCTGAAAAAGTATATAGCAGGCTGTTATAGCCAGCTATCTTCAGTTTCATTTGCCAAAAAAAAAGTATATAGCAGGCTGTTATAGCCAGCTATCTTCAGTTTCATTTGCCAA
>MJUU01066191.1:53336-64920 GCA_002080025.1 Modiolus philippinarum | reverse complement strand
TACCGTGTTGCCTCAGTGGTCATGCCTCGCAATTCGTTGTCTCACTGACCTAGCCTTGCAGTGTGTTTCTTCACTGATCAGGCCTTATACCGTGTTGCCTCAGTGGTCATGCCTCGCAATTCGTTGTCTCACTGACCTAGCCTTGCAGTATGTTTCTTCACTGATCAGGCCTTATACTGTGTTGCCTCAGTGGTCATGCCTGGCAATTCGTTGTCTCACTGATCTAGCCTTGCAGTGTGTTTCTTCACTGATCAGGCCTTATACCGTGTTGCCTCAGTGGTCATGCCTCGCCATTCGTTGTCTCACTGACCTAGCCTTGCAGTGTAACTGATCCAGAATTCAGTTGATTCCTCAAATACAGTGTGTTGCCTTATTGGTTTAACTTTGCAGTGAGTTGCCTCTCCGATCTGGTCTTGTAGTGTATTGCCACACTGATCTTGCCTTATAATATGTTGTGTAACTGATATAGATAGGCATTACATTGCCTTACTGAAGTAGCCTTTCAGAGTGTTGCCTTACTTGTCTGGCCGTGTTGTGTGTTTACTAACTGATCTAGATTTGCAGTGTGTTGCCATGCCAATGTAGTCTTGCTGTGTATTTCCTCACTAATCTAGCCAGTACAAACTGTGCACCTCTCATTGTAGATCTTTACCTGTTCTGTTACGAACGGGACTTTATGAAAAAACTACAGGATGGAACCATACAAAACAGTGAACAACCTATTTCAATTTTCAACAATAACTGTTATCGTTGAAAATTGAAATAGGTTGATCACTGTTTTGTATGACGACACTGATCAAGCCTTGTTGTGTGGAGCCTCACTGATCAAGTCTTGTTGTGTGGAGCCTCACTGATCAAGCCTTGTTGTGTGGAGCCTCACTGATCAAGCCTTGTTGTGTGGAGCCTCACTAATCAAGTCTTGCTTGGAGTCTCACTGATCAAGCCTTGTTGTGTGGAGCCTCACTGATCAAGTCTTGTAGTGTGGAGCCTAACTGATCAAGCCTTGTTGTGTGGAATCTGATTGATCAAACCTTGTTGTGTGAAGTCTCACTGATCAAGCCTTGTTGTGTGGAGCCTCACTGATCAAGTCTTGTTGTGTGGAGTCTCACTGACCTAGCCTTGTTGTGTGGAGCCTAACTGATCAAGTCTTGTTGTGTGGAGCCTCACTGATCAAGTCTTGTTATGTGAAGTCTCACTGACCTAGCCTTGTTGTGTGGAGCCTCACTGATCAAGCCTTGTTGTGTGGAACCTCACTGATCAAGTCTTGTTATGTGAAGTCTCACTGACCTAGCCTTGTTGTGTGGAGCCTCACTGATCAAGTCTTGTTGTGTGGAGCTTCACTGATCTAGACTTACTTTTTTGGACTTTCACTGGCCTATAGCTCTGCAGTGTCCAAACTTTCAGTGTGTGGAATCTGTCAAAGCCTTGCAGTGTAGGGCCTTACTGTGTTCATTTGGGGAAGCTATGTGTATTAATATTAAGAATTTTCTTTTCATTTAAACTTTATGGGAACTTGTTCTAAGAAATTGAATATGTTTTTCCCAACTATTGGACTGCAGTTTATACATAGTACAATAATTTTGTTATGAGAAATTGAATACTAAACATTGTTTAAACAATATGTTCTGAAACTTTGTTTCCACAACCACTTCACTGATGATTGAAAATGCAAATTTCCGTAATAATAACAATAAAACTTCAACAAACATGCTTAAGTGAAGGAAATACTGGTATCAAGTTATAACTGATCACAATTTGCATGTTTTATATGTATTTCCAAGAACATGTATGCATCTCCCATGTAACATCAGGAAGTAAACTGATGAAGGACTGGGATGATATAAATAATCATAATAATGGTTTGTGTCGTCAGTAGAATGATATACAACCACAGGAGACCTATAACTCCTACCAACTGGAATATTGAACTACCACAGAGAGACAACAAATGGATAACATCTCTTTTACTATATCATTAATATCCATTTGAAACCCTATCTTGTCTTACTAAGTCACACAGGTACTTAGGTTAAGTATAGAATGATGTTTGACCAAGGTTACTTACTATAACATCTTATCAGACCAATGGTTTGAAAAAATGGCTACCACCAATATATGCTCTTCAGTTAGGAAAATGCCTAACTCACAACAAATGAGCTTTTTGGCTTTTAAATCTATCTGTAAAATCATATTTTTTTAGTATCAGGTGCACAACAAGATCTAGTGGACAACATACCACAAAGTTTTGTTGGAATACGACTAACAATTTTCAAAGATTTCTAAATTAGCAAATCAAATTAAGAAATAAGGTATTCTGGCTCAATTAACCCCAAAAAGTATCAGATGCAAAAAATAAATCTGGTGAAAAACATATCTGCAAGTTTTTTGGAATATGACATAGTTTTGATGGGGGTGCAGATTAATAAACTGAATTAACAAGTGACCTGTGAGCCCAAGCTCACTAGAAATACCCCCTCTCTCAGCCAATGAAGAGGGAAAGTGCAAATTCAAGTGTGTGAGTGAACCCAATACAGAAGTGAACATCAAAATTGACTAAGTCAGTAAACAGGAAGTAGAGTCTCGGTTGGTCTGAAAACACATCCCACAATATGGCTGGACTATACAAAGCTTGTGACTAAATTTAAAAGCTGCATCATAAATTAATGTAGAGAAATCCTTGACGAAAAATTGCTCCATTATGCCACAATTGCAAAAAGATTGACAAAGTCGGTAAACAGGAAGTAGTATTTCCACAAGTCAGAAAACGTATCCCACAATATGGCATAACCATGCAAAGCTTCTGACAAAATTTCAGCTTTGTATCATTTACCATCACAGAGAAACTTTGACGAAAATTCACTCTATAATGCTACAATTGTCAAAATTGACCAAGTTGGTAAACAGGAAGTAGTATCTCGACATATCAGAAATTGCATCCCACAATATGGCATAACCATGCAAAGCTTCTGACAAAATTTCAGCTTTATATCATTTACCATCACAGAGAAAACTTTGATGAAAATTCACTCTATAATGCTACAAGTGTCAAAATTGACCAAGTTGGTAAACAGGAAGTAGTATCCTGACAGGTCAGAAAACCAATCCCACAATATGCCATGACCATGCAAAGCTTCTGACAAAATTTCAGCTTTGTATCATTTACTATCACAGAGAAAACTTTGACGAAAATTCACTCTATTATGCTACAAGTGTCAAAATTGACCAAAGTTGATAAAGGGACCGACCATTTAACTTGAAGGGGGGGCTATGGTTTTTTTCTAAAAAAATATTTTGGATCTGATTTTATGTGAAAAAAATATTTTGGCTGCCAAAATGATGAAAAAAAATTTTCTGAAGGAGGCATTCTGCCCCAAAAAATAATGTTAATTTTGGAAAAAAATATTTTGTTGATACGCATGAAAAAAATAAATAATTTGTTTCTGTCCAGAAAAAAAAAAACCATAACCCCCCCTTCAAGTTAAATGGTCGGTCCCTAACAGGAAGTAGTATTCTGGTTGGTCCAAAAATGCATCCCACAATATGGCCTGATTATACAAAGCTTGTGACAAAATTTCAGATCTGTACCATTTACCATTGCTGAAATAAATGCGACGAAAATGTGTCACGGACAGACCCCCCCCCCCCACACACACACACACACACACACACGTGCACACATGCACACACAGACTGAAAACAGTATACCCCCTATCCCTGCAGGGGTATAATAAATGAGTTTTTTTTGGGGCTCAGTGAACCTGTAAATTCTTTAAAATCCAAATTTTAAGTATCAAGTGGCAACTTGATCATTCTGGATAATTTACTTTGAATATAACTTACAATTTTGAAGGAGTTGCAGATTAACAATTTGAATTAACAAATGAGCCAATTTTTGCTCAGAGCTGCACAACTTGATCTTGTGAACATCATATACTGCAAGTTCAGTTGGAAAATGATATGCAGTTTGTAAGAATCGTGGAATAAAAAGCCAAATTAGCAAATAAGCTTTTAAGGCTCTGGAATCCAACATGCAGTTTCACAGGTGTTACAGATTAAAAACGGATGGATGATGACACAAGATGACAGATAGTTATCCCTATGTGTCGGCTCTGCTATCATCAGGTGAAACAAATAATCTGAAGTACTTAATCATTAGTGAAAATGAGGTTAAGGCCAGCTTAGGCCCTAATTGCTCAGAATCATTAACTTTGTAGATATACTCCAAAAATCCAACATGGATCTTGTTAATCGTCAACCAGTTTAATACTCAATAACCTTACGCTTCACACATGCACAAATGGTATCAGAATAAGCATGATAAGAACAAAAGTGATGCAAAACAACCATGTTTTTGATTTTTTTCTATCTCAGTTTAATTATGCAAAACAACCATGTTTTTAATTTTTTCTATCTTAGTTTAATTATGCAAAACAACCATGTTTTTAATTTTTTCTATCTTAGTTTAATTATGCAAAACAACCATGTTTTTCTTTTTTTCTATCTTAGTTAAATTATGCAAAACAACCATGTTTTTAATTTTTTCTATCTTAGTTTAATTATGCAAAACAACCATGTTTTTAATTTTTTCTATCTCAGTCCAATTATGCAAAACAACCATGTTTTTATTTTTTCTTTCTTAGTTAAATTATGCAAAACAACCATGTTTTTAATTTTTTCTATCTCAGTCTAATCATGCAAAACAACCATGTTTTTAATTTTTTCTATCTCAGTTTAATTATGCAAAACAACCATGTTTTTAATTGTTTTCTATCTTAGTTTAATTATGCTAAACAACCATGTTTTTAATTTTTTCTATCTCAGTTTAATTATGCAAAACAACCATGTTTTTAATTTTGTCTATCTCAGTTTAATTATGCAAAACAACCATGTTTTAATTTTTTTCTATCTCAGTTTAATTATGCAAAACAATCATGTTTTTAATTTTTTCTATCTTAGTTTAATTATGCAAAACAACCATGTTTTTAATTTTTTCTATCTCAGTTTAATTATGCAAAACAACCATGTTTTTATTTTTTTCTATCTCAGTTTAATTATGCAAGACAACCATGTTTTTATTTTTTCTATCTCAGTTTAATTATGCAAAACAACCATGTTTTTAATTTTTTCTATCTCAGTTTAATTATGCAAAACAACCATGTTTTTAATTTCTTCTATCTCAGTTTAATTATGCAAAACAACCATGTTTTTATTTTTTCCTATCTTAGTTTATTATGCAAAACAACCATGTTTTTATTTTTTTTCTATCTTAGTTTAATTATGCAAAACCTCTATAATTTTAATTTTTTCTATCTTAGTTTAATTATGCAAAACAACCATGGTTTTATTTTTTTCTATCTTAGTTTAATTATGCAAAACAACCATGTTTTTATTTTTTTCTATCTTAGTTTAATTATGCAAAACAACTATGTTTTTATTTTTTTCTATCTTAGTTTAATTATGCAAAACAACTATGTTTTTATTTTTTTTATCTTAGTTTAATTATGCAAAACAACTATGTTTTATTTTTTCTATCTTAGTTTAATTATGCAAAACAACTATGTTTTTATTTTTTTCTATCTTAGTTTAATTATGCAAAACAACCATGTTTTTAATTTTTTCTATCTTAGTTTAATTATGCAAAACAACCATGTTTTTATTTTTTATTTTTTTCTATCTTAGTTTAATTATGCAAAACAACCATGTTTTTAATTTTTTCTATCTCAGTCTAATTATGCAAAACAACCATGTTTTTAATTTTTTCTATCTTAGTTTAATTATGCAAAACAAACCATGTTTTTAATTTTTTCTATCTCAGTTTAATTATGCAAAACAACCATGTTTTTATTTTTTTCTATCTCAGTTTAATTATGCAAAACAACTATGTTTTTTAAAATTGTTTCTATCTTAGTTTAATTATGCAAAACAACCATGGTTTTATTTTTTTCTATCTTAGTTTAATTATGCAAAACAACCATGTTTTTATTTTCTTCTATCTTAGTTTAATTATGCAAAACAAACCATGTTTTTAATTTTTTCTATCTCAGTTTAATTATGCAAAACAATCATGTTTTTAATTTTTTCTCTCTTAGTTTAATTATGCAAAACAACCATGTTTTTATTTTTTTCTATCTCAGTTTAATTATGCAAAACAACTATGTTTTTTAAATTTTTTCTACCTTAGTTTATGCAGGAAATAAAGGTTAAGAACATTTTTGAACTAATC
The DNA here is from genome assembly GCA_002080025.1 of Modiolus philippinarum. Classification (NCBI taxonomy): domain Eukaryota; kingdom Metazoa; phylum Mollusca; class Bivalvia; order Mytilida; family Modiolidae; genus Modiolus; species Modiolus philippinarum. The sequence goes on along the minus strand of MJUU01066191.1, from coordinate 58,697 downwards.
CATTCCATTCAGACATGTAAAAGTGTGCTTTTCTGCTTTTGATTCAAATTTAGAACTGGCATCTGTTTGATTGTTTATTGTGATGTCATAGACACAGACAGCAATGGAGACAGGAAATCTGCCTTATCTTTGGTTGCTTCAACAAGGAAAATTCCATTTTCAGTCATATTAGAATAGAAATAATTTGTTCCAGGTAATATATGAATGAAAACACAATTTCTTGGTACTATATTTTTTGTACCCCAGGGTTTTAATAATGAAAGAGACTTATATTAAGGACAGGCATATTATCAAAGCTTATAATTGGCAGAAAAAATATCTATTTTTGCTGATAGGACAATGAGCATCATATATTCAACATGAAACACAAATGACTGTCTTACATTATTTGTTTTGTATCCTAGTCAAGACCAATGGACTTAAAACCATGCTGCCATGAAAATTGTCTATATCAAAACCTACCATGGACAATTATATCTGATTGCTATATACTATGTAGGGCAGGAATCAATTTATGTATAAATCAGACGTTATTCCGATATTAACAGTCTTGTCAAAATCATTGGACGACAACCAGGCTGGGGATATAACAGTTCTATCAGACTAGAAATTTAATTATAGGGACTCTAACCATGATTCCGTGATGTTTATTATCAAATTATTTCCTATGATAGAATATCTTGACTTGTAGAATATTGCAGATTGGTCTTTTTTGTGAAACAATTTGAGCCAATTTCAAGCCATTCATATGATAAATTGGAAAAACAAGAAATGAAATCAACTGTTAATTGTAATAATTATTAAATCGATAAGAAAAGTTGAAATTTACACACAGTAAATGCAAGGAAAGTGACATCATTCTCATAACAGACTTTATACAACATCCATTAGCCAACACAAATACCATTAAACTGATATAAATTAGTAAAACAATATGTTTATGAACTATAAAATAATACACAATTCCATCATATTATGGAGAATCATTTCTAAACACGGAAAATATGTTTAAAATATTGGACCCAGCATAGAAACAAAGGAAGCAATATTGGATAGAATTTAAGCAATCAAATTTGTATCATGTGTATGGCATGCTTCCATGATCGGATGACAATACACCATTATATCTTTGATTTATGTTCTATTTTCAAAATATTACTGTAACAAAATCAAGTAAAAGATTTCCTCTAATGATCAAATCATATAGTTTTTACAACTCTTGTCCAGTTGGATAATTTTACTGTTAGACTTTTTTATTTTGATTATGTTCATTAAACTTCACAGCTGTAAATGAAAGCTAGAGGCTCAGAGACTGAGCCTGCATCACTCTCCTGACAAAATGCTTCTATGCTATGCATAATTAAATATGATGTTTTTACCAATGAGGTCTAATGTTTAGCTATGTTCTCCATTGCAGAACTGTCAAGTTTTGAAAATTGCCTCAGGTGAGATTTGCCTAAATTGTCAAAGATCAAAGGAATCTGGTGCAAATTTGGAGAAGCTTTGCCTGATTCTCATGCGAATCGTGTGACACTTGAAAGGAATGCCATTGGCACCTATGTTTTTTGTCTTATCCTATTGAAATAGGCGCCCCCCCTAAATCTGCCACTGTTTTTTGTCGGGTTGAAATGAAATGAGCAATTTTTGTAAAGCAGTTTCCGTACATCATTCTTGTAAGGTTTGGTTGAATTAGCTTCAATGGTTTCAGAGGAGGATAATGTGATTTTCCTATAGGTCTATTGTTAGAATATGTTCAATGTTGGCGGTCATGTTTTTTATCAGATCATAAGGAAATAAAAAATCTTTGTAAATGACCTTTAGTGCATCATTCCTGTAAAGTTTGGTTAAATTTGCTTCAGCTGTTTCAGAGGAGAATATGAAAATGTGATTTTCCCAAATGTTCAAATTGCTAAACTATGTTCCGTGCTGGCAGACATGTTTTATACTAATTGGAATGAAACGAGTATAAACTCTGTTTATGACCTTAAGTACATCATTTCTGTAAAGTTTGGTCTACTTTGCTTCAGCACTTTCAGAGGAGAAAATGAAAATGTGATTTTTCCAATTTGGTCCAATTTTAAACGTCAGTTCCATGCCAGCAGCCATGTTTTTTATCGGATCAGAATGAAATGAGCAATCTTTGTTAAGGACCATTAGTACATCATTCCTGTAAAGTTTGGTTGAATTTGCTGCAGTGGTTTTAGAGGAAAAGATGAAAATGTGATTTTTCCCATAGGGTCCAATGTTAAACTTAGTTCTGTGCCAACAGCCATGTTTTTTTTTTTATTGGATTGGAATGAAATGAACAATCTTTGTAAAGGACCTTCCATGCATCATTTCTGTATGGACTGGTTGAATTTGCTTCAGTGGTTTCAGAGGAGAAGATGAAAATGTGATTTTCCCATAGGGTCCAATGTTAAACTGTGTCCTCTGATGGTGGTTATGTCTTTTATGCAATCGGAACAAGTTAAGGACCTTTAGTTCATCATTCCTCTAAAGTTTGGTTGAATTTGCTTCAGAGGAGAAGATGAAAATGTGATTTTTCCCATAGAGTCCAATGTTTAACATAAGTTCCGTGCTGGCGGCCATGTTTTTTATTGGACCGGAACAAATTGAGCAATTGTTGTAAAGGACCTCCCATACATCGTCCCTGTAAAGTTTGGTTGAATTTGCTTTCGCAGTTTCAGAGCAGAAGATAAAAATGTAAAAGTTTAATTGAGGATGGACGACAGACGACAGAAGCCAAGTGATGGCAATAGCTCACACTGACCCTTTGGGTCAGGTGAGCTAAAAAAACAACAGAGCATGTCAAACTGGCATTGTAGGAAGGGCCCTCAATTTCAATCCTGAAACACTAGGCAAGGTAAAATTGAGATAAGTGGGGATTCAAATTCTGTTGACACATTAATGTGTTGATGCAGTTATTTGCTCGACACAGTAAATTCCAGAAGTTTTACCACACTATATCATTTCTTAGCTTTCGACTTAATATCAAATTATTTCCACTAGTACAAGGCAAAAAATCTTTGTCAAAAAATTGGTTTTAAATAAACAATCAAAGTATCGGCAAAGAGAAAGTAGTCATGTTGCAGACCTGAAAACTGCTTCCCAAAACCAACTGATCATTTCCAAGCATAAGACTACATTTCAAATCATTCCCTCCAGTACAAGCCAAGAAATCTGTGACAAAAATTTGTTTATAGTTAAAAATAAAAGTATCGGTAAACAGGAAGTGGACAACTGAAAAACTTGAAAATTGTTCACACAATACAACTCATCTATTCTAAGCTGCATACAAATATCAATCTTTCTCACCCATAAAGAAACATAGGTAATCAACGATTACAAAGTTCGCCTCGTTGTGGCACTTTGTCGAAGCAACCAAATTTTGCCTGGATGCTGACCTACCATCAGAGATGCAGAAAATATAGGTCAAAGTGACCCGGATACTGACCTCCCATCAGAGATGCATGCACATGCAAGGTTAGATGATCCTACCATGTACAGTGACTGAGATCTGAACTCGGACATAAACTTAAATGTAAGTCACTCGAGCGGAAAATATAGGTCAAAGTGCCCTAATATTGCCGGGATGCTGACCTCCCATCAGAGATGCATGCACATGCAAGGTTAGATGATCCTACCATGTACAGTGACTGAGATCTGAACTCGGACGTAAACTTGAATGTAAGTCACTCAAGCGGAAAATATAGGTCAATGTGACCTAATTTTGCCAGGATGCTGACCTCCCATCAGAGATGCATGCACATGCAAGGTTAGATGATCCTACCATGTACAGTGACTGAGATCTGAACACATCGTGAACTTGAATGTAAGTCACTCAAGTGGAAAATATAGGTCAAAGTGACCTAATTTTGCCGAGATGCTGACCTCCCATCAGAGATGCATGCACATGCAAGGTTAGATGATCCTACCATGTACAGTGACTGCGATCTGAACTCAGACGTAAACTTGAATGTAAGTCACTCAAGCGGAAAATATAGGTCAAAGTGCCCTAATTTTGCCGGGATGCTGACCTCCCATCAGAGATGCATGCACATGCAAGGTTAGATGATCCTACCATGTACAGTGACTGAGATCTGAACTCGGACGTAAACTTGAATGTAAGTCACTCAAGCGGAAAATATAGGCCAAAGTGACCTAATTTTGCTGGGATGCTGACCTCCCATCAGAGATGCATGCACATGCAAGGTTAGATGATCCTACCATGTACAGTGACTGAGATCTGAACTCGGATGTAAACTTGAATGTGACTGAGATCTGAACTCGGACGTAAACTTGAATGTAAGTCACTCAAGCAGAAAATATAGGTCAAAGTGACCTTATTTGGCCTGGATGCTGACCTTCCACCAGAGATGCATGCACATGCACAGTTAGATTATTGTACTATGCATAGTAACTGAGATATGAACTAAAATGTAGTTTGAATGCAAGCCACTCAAGTGGAAAATATAGGTCAGAGAGACCTAATTTTCTTGGAGGCTGTGAGTTAGCCCAAGATGCACCTGCATGCAAAGTTTGATGACCCTACACTGCATAGTTACTAAGATATATACCCAAATGCGGACGCGGACGTGGACACGGACGCGGACGCCGGGCGACTACTCCAATAGTCCCCCTCAACTTCGTTGAGGCGAACTAAAAATCTGACAAACAAGAAGTGAATCCCAAAAAAAACTTAAAATTTGCATACACAATACAATTTAATAATTCCAAGCTTCGGACTAAATTCCAAATCATTCCCTCCATCACAAGCAAAGAAATCGTTGATGAAATTTTTGTTCATAGTTTGAGATCAAAGTATCTGCAAACAGGAAGTGGCTGCACCACAAACTTGAAAATATCCTTCACAATACAAGTCATCATTTCAAAGCTTCAGACCAAATTCAAAATCATTCCCTCCATTAAAAGCCAAGAAATCTTTGACACAAATTTAATTATAATTAAAAATCAAAGTATTGCCAAACAGAAAATGGTTGCCCAACAAATTTGGAAATCATTTATCACTCATCATTCCCCATTAAACAAGCCAAGAAATCTTTGACAGAAAAAAATTTTTGATGGACAGATGGATGAACAAATAAATAAATAAATAAATAAATAATCTTTATTTCAAGAAGATAACCCCATTAGCCGAAACTAATCTTCCTGGGGGTCTTCAAATGCAAGCATAAATCATAAAATTACATACAAGTGATGACCCTTAAGGATGTCTCGCCTGTCCCTGCTGGACTCTAAATTGATGTAAAATCTAAGTGAACATGCTCACTAGACTGTGAAATTGAGGTCAAGGACAAAAGTCACCTGCCAGACTGACATGTACTACCCAAGACCAACCTA
>MJUU01066191.1:32878-52909 GCA_002080025.1 Modiolus philippinarum | reverse complement strand
TAGTTATTGAGAAATGGACTTAAGCAGAAAAACTTAACATGGCCACTAGACCGTGAAATTGAGGTCAAGGACAAAAGTCACCTGCCAGACTGACATGTACTACCCAAGACCAAACTTCTAGTTATTTTGAAATGAACTTAAGCAGAAAAACTTAACGTGGCCACTAGACCATGAAATTGAGGTCAAGGTCACATGACAAATGTCAGACTGGCATATACCCAAATAAATCTTGCTATAGGACAAATATTGTGAGTCTAGAGGCTACAGTTGCTGAGAAATAGACTTGAATGTAAAAATTTAACAAAGTCACTGAACCATGAAATTGAGGTCAAAGAAACATGACAGGTGTCAGACTGGCGTGTACCCATATAGATCTCCCTACAAACAAAATATGACGGGTCTAGGTGTAACAGTTACTGAGAAAAGGACTTGAATGTGAAACTATGTCGCAGATTTTCTAAGTTCACTGAACCATGCAATTGAGGTCAAGGCAACACGACAGGTGTCAGACTGCCATGTACCCATATAGATCTCACTATAGACCAAATATGACAAGTCTAGGTATTATAGTTCCTGAGAAAAGGACTTGAATGTGAAACTATGTCGCAATGTTTATGTGCTTATTGAACCATGAAAACAAGGTCAAGGTCATCTAAAATATATGCTGCTGGAAAGGTCATCACTTGGTGGTGCTGTGGACCAAAGATGATGTTTGTATGTATTACCCTTGAAAAGTTATGAAGGTTTTAGAAAAAAGTTTACGCCGCCGCCGCCGCCGTCGCAGTTGCCGGATTGCTATACCTATGTCTCGCCTTCAGCGACTTTCGTCGCAGGCGAGACAATAATATATACAAACAGTTTGCCATATAAGGTGTACAAAACAATTCAATTGTATTTGATTAAGATTCATATATACTTACTCTAGTATTTTGCAATTTATTACCATTTAAAAAGTAGGCATAACATTTTTCTTTAAACTGTTTAATTGATTTGCAAACTTTCAAATCATATGGTAAGCTGTTCCAATTTTGTGAGCCAGAATATAAAAAGTTTTTTTTCAAAGAATTTGTATTTGGTTTTGGTAAAGTTAACATGCTGTTACTTTTGGAACGTAAACTATAAGAAGTGTTATCAACAAAATGAAAACTATCTTGCAAATACGACGGCACCATATTATTTAATGACTTATATACAAGAATAGCCTTTTGATAACAAATTCTCTTTTCAATATCTAACCATTTTAAAGAATTAAAGAGTAGAGAAAAAGGAGTCATCAAATCAGCTTCTAATATAACTCTTGCTGATTTTTTAAGAAGTCTATTGAGCTTTTCAATCCCATTTGTATTACAATTTCCCCATACTGTACAACAATACTCAAAATGAGGTAATATATAAGAGTTAAAATATATAATTCGTACATGCATCGGCAAAAATTTACGAATTTTTTGAAGCAAATTGATACTGTCCTAGATACTTTATTAATTTGATCTGTCCATGTTAAATGACTATCAATAAACAGACCCAATAATTTTTCAGATGTCACTTGCTCAATTCTTTCATTTGATATAAAAGTATTTAAATAAAAGTTGGTGTTACTCATTTTTTGTCTTGATCCAATAATCATTGCTTTACATTTCACAGGATTGAGCTTCATAATATTTTCTGAGCACCATTTTTCTATCACATCAATATCTTTCTGTAGCTTTTTATTTAAATCATCAACATCATTTCTTTTTGCATGTAAAGTAGAATCATCTGCATATAAATCCAAAGAAGAATTTTCTATATTCAAAGGCAAATCATTGACATATAATATAAATAACAAAGGCCCCAAAATTGATCCCTGCAGTGTACCTGAGTTTTAATGCACATCTCATTAGATATAGAATTACCAATTCTAACTTTTTGTGACCTTTCTGTCAAATATGATTTAAACCATTCAAGAGTATTTTGTGACATATTATATATTTCCAATTTCTCTAGTAAAATAGCATGATTAACTAAATCAAACGCCTTTTTTAAGTCTAAAAATAATGCTCCATTAATGTAACCATTGTCAATATTAGTAAGCCATTCATCCATTAGTTTTGTTAATGCAGTAGCACATGAATGCATTGGTCTAAACCCAGACTGCGAACTATGAAACAGATTATTTTCCTTTAGGTATTTGTACAAAGTTTCACTTACATGATATGGACAGACAGATGGACAGACAGATGTAGAAACAGACAAATCGGGCATCTTGAAGGGGGCTCTGATAAATAACTAATTAAGGAAGTTGCTGTAAATTTAGTTTTCAGGGATCACCATTTTCAAAAGTGCAGATAAAATCAAAATATGGAAAAGACTTAAACTGGAGTATGCATGTTTGAACAAATAAACATGCCTGTTGTTGAAGCCTTGATGAAAATCCAGTAAAAATTACTGGGTAAGCAGCTTTTTTAACCTGAGATCAACTGTCCCAAGATAACTATAAAGCAAACACAAGCCAACATAACCCCCATCCTTTGTCACTTATTTTACCAAACTATCTGCTTGAACCTGTTTTCAATCTGTGAATAAAGGGCTATGCCGAGCGAAGCATGATATGACCGCAGCATGTCGACCACTGAAATTTGAACAAGTGTAATTGAAAGTGAGTGTGGACAATACTAAAGAGCTTGACACAATAATTCCATGGACATAATAAGAAGATTGACCCAGTCATTAGCACACAAACTATGGAAAATGAAAATTAGCCCTTATGACTCCTTATGATTCCTCTTTGACCCCTTATAGCTCGAAAACGGTAAGAGCTACACCAAATCCATTGACATACTACTGAAAGCTTATATCACATGGAATCCTAAGAAAAAAATCCCATCGAAATCCAACGAAAAATAATTAATTTAAAAATTTCATGTAATCTGCAAGTGTCCAGTTTTGGCCCCTTCAACCCCTTATAGAGCTACGACAAATCCATTGACATACTGCTGATGGCTTATATCAAGAGGAATCTAAAGAAAAAAAACCCATCAAAATCCGATGAAAAATAAAAATTTTAGGTAATCTGCAAATTAACAATTTGGCCCCGTTTGGCCCCTCATAGATAGGTAAGCAAACAAGTTACCAAAAATCTAATAGCAGAGTGCTGTGTTAATTTTTCATAAGCAATCCATTGAAAAAAACTGCATCAAAATCGGACTAAAAATAAATAAACTGCGGCGCCAAGAGCGCATGATACGCCCGTCCACTGTCAACTCGAACTTTATGGCATTGTTGGACCACAACAAAATTTTGATTGAAAAAAAAAATCAAACAGAATACGTGCCTTACCAAGATGTAACCATTTAACAAATATCAAATTGATATGTAAAGTTAATACATAGAAAGGTGCAAAAAAAATGAATTTTCAAAAAAATGTTATGTCCAAGGGCCATAACTGTCCACAAAAATCATTAAACAGGAACCAAATTTAAACTTAATCAATAATTTATAACCATACAATCATATACTATATATCAAATCAACATATTCACACAATGTAAAGAAAAGGTGGAGAAACTGATGTTTTTCAAAAATGTACAAAGTCCAAAGCCATAACTCTGTACAAAATCAACCAACAAAAACCAAATTCGAACTTGATCTGTATCACAACTAGATATACGCATATACCAAATATGAAATCAATATGTCAAGCGGTTACAGAAAAAACCTCCGGAAACCTATATTTTTCAAAATTTCACTAAGTCCAAGGACCATAACTCTGTACAAAATCAACTGACCACAACCAAATTCGAACTTGATCTGTATCTCATCTAGATATACTCATATACCAAATATGAAATCAATATGTCAAGCGGTTACAGAAAAAAAACTCTGGAAACCTATATTTTTCAAAATTTCACTAAGTCCAAGGGCCATAACTCTGTACAAAATCAACCGACCAGAACCAAATTCATACTTGATCTGTATCTCACCTAGATATCCTCATATACCAAATATCAAATCAATATGTCAAGCGGTTACTGAAAAAAACTCCGGAAACCTATATTTTTCAAAATTTCACTAAGTCCAAGGGCCATAACTCTGTACAAAATCAACCGACTGGAACCAAATTCGAACTTAATCTGTATCTCACCTAGATATACTCATATATCAAATATCAAATCAATATGTCAAGCGGTTACAGAAAAAACCTCCGGAAACCAAAAAGTTAACGGACGGACGGACAGACGGACGGACAGACGGGCGGACGGACAGACCGACGGACGGATGGAGGGTATACCATAATAGGTCCGTCTTTCGATGGGCGTATAAAAAATTTCATAAGGATTGATTTGTACGACAACGTACGACAACGACGACGACGACAGCACCATACCAATATATGACTGCAAAAATTTTTGTGGTCGTATAAAAACTTCTATACAGAAAATAACTGAAAAATCTTTATTGTTTCATTCTGAATTATCTGGTGAAGACAGTATCAAGTATCCAGGATAATGACACATCTTTGTGGATACCAGGTTGGAGTGATCCATTGGTATGGTGGTGCCCCTGCATGGAGGGAAAACAAATACATGGGCAGACAGACTGGCAAAAGGGTCTTTAAATACATGGGCAGACAGACTGGCAAAAGGATCTTTAAATACATGGGCAGACAGACTGGCAAACGGGTCTTTAAGTCTCATCATGTGACCCCCAAAAATTCAAGATAAAATTATTTTTGAAAACATCCCCCCCCCCCCCCCCAAAAAAAAAATTACATCTGAAGATTATGATGTTAAAATTTTTGATTGAAGTACCACATATTTTCGTTAAAATTGTAACTTGTAGGTATTATTTATGTACACAGAATTTGCAAATATTTGAGGGAGACTTACAGAAAAAATAAAATATAGCTTTACAGGTTGAAAAATTTAACAAAATAAGCATTCAAATTCTCCCATGGTATTTGGACCTTGTTCATGTCGGTCATCATAACTTACATACCAGTGACATTGGTAAGCTGAGGGCATGGTGATTTACATTATAATTTTATGTCATTTCTGTAATTTCTGCAATAAAATGTCTAGGAGCCACCATACAGTCAAATTACAGCAATGATTGGTGGAGATAAAACATGACTTTTACCAATAATCACTACATGTATGATATGTTTATGTCATTTCTTCTCAAACACTATCGGAAATGGGAATAAAAAAAAAATCTTACATAAAGTTTAAACCGCTAGTGGATAAATTTTGTTTTCATAGCCAATCTCGTGCAATTCTGAAAAATATCACTTAAATAGAATAAAATTTATGGGGAAAAAGATTCCAGCAATATTCTCACTTGACAATTAAATCAATTCATTCTGTATCCTGCATGATACATTTGCAGCAATTTTATATTTTTGTATTTTTCCAATTTAAAAAATAAATTGTGAGTCTTCCATGGGAGATGTGTGTGGCCTGTAATGCCCTTGTTAAATTTTGATCTGGGAAACTCAAATTTCTAAGTCAGTAAACAGTAATTAGATGCCTGATAGACTTGGAATCAGTAAGTGAAATGTGAGATCCCAAACTGAAATCACATACAAAATTTCAAGGGCTGTGATTTATAGTTGCTGAGAAAAGTGTTATGAAAATTTTTACATTGACAGAATTTACTGAAAATACTCTAAGTCAGTAGACAGGATGTAAATATTCGACAGCCCTGGAATCAGTAAGAACAACATGGGACCTCATACTAATGTTAAATGCAACATTTCAAGTGGCTATGATTTGTAGTTGCTGAGAAAAGTGTTATGAAAATCTTAACCACTGACAGTATTTGCTGAAAATATTCTAAGTTGGTAAACAGGAAGTAGATGTTCGACAGCTCTGAAATGGGTAAGCACAGTATGGTACCCATACAAAAGTCTCATACAAAATTTACAGTGGCTGAGAAAGTGTCCCAATAAAGTGGGACAGAAAACAACAACAACCATGATGTGATCCCAATTTGTTGCCACACACAACATGAGCACGCGACACAAAAAAACAAGTTACATATATCGGAACTAATATATAAGGTTTTAGCTTCCAATCAAAATTCAGGAACCTTTGGCACAGACAACTTTTATAGTGTAACTTATGTCCCTAATAACAAAGTTTCTTGGATTTAAGAAGTAAGAGGATTTCAACACCAATCATTTTTTTTTGTTTTGTTTTGTTTTTTTTTTTTTTTGAGGGCATACTCCAAAGACATCATACAAACAAAAGTAATCATGTAAGGATTACAAAGTTCGCTTCATTATGGTACATTGTCACAGCAACCCCTTTTTGCCTTGATGCTGACCTAGCATCAAAATGCATGCAAAATAAGTTGATTATACCATGTACACTGAATGAGATCTGCACTTATCTGAAAATTGAATGTAAAAATATAGGTCAAATAGATTAAATTAAGTCTGGATGTGCTTTCCTTTTATCACAGATGCATCCAAATGCAAGGTTAGATCCTACCATCTGTAATGATTGAGAGCTGAACCCATCTGTTCAAGAGGAAAATCTAGGTCAAAGTGACCTAATTTTGCCTGGATGCTGACCTTCCATTGCATGCATATGCAAGGTTAAATGATCCTACTATGAATAATTATCGAGATCTGAACTAATCCGTTAAAGCATGGTAAAATGGGTCAAAGATGCAATGGCCAGGTTGAATTTTGGTGCTTCATGGTGTAAAGTTCTGTTTGATAAGCTCCTCAATATGGACCTTTAATGGGCCTTTAATTTCATAAAATATGTAACCTCTGTTGAAAATGTTGATAAACAAGAGAATCTACCAATTGACACAATACCCCACTAATGACCATACATTATTTATGAAAAACTGCAGAAATTAAGTGGTATTTGGGATTTTCAGGATATTAACAAAAGCTGCAATCAAGGTAATCAAGAAATTTCACAATTCACTTGTTCCAAACTGAATTAAAAATTTCTTAATAAATTGTGAGTCTTCCATGGAAGCCATGTGTTGCCTGCACTGTCAAATTTTATCTAGAAAACACTAATTTCCAACTTATTTGACAGGAAATAGATGTCAGAGACACCTGAATCTGATAAGCACAATATATCATCTCATACTTAAGTCACATACAAAATTTCAAGCAGCTGTGACTAAGTAGTTGCTGAAAAAAAGCGTTAAATTTCTTTTTACCATTGACAGTATTTGTTGAAAATACTCCAAGTCGGTAAACAGAAAGTAGTCATCCAGCAGACCTGATCATAACACAATACTAAAGTTACTGAAAATTTACTTTCTGCATATGGCTATTTCGACAACTTGATAAGTGTAACATGTCACGCCCATACTAAAGTCACCTACAAAATTTCAAGCAGTTGTTGAAAAAAGTGTTCAAAATTTTTTTACCATTGACAGTATTTGTTGAAAATACTCTAAGTCTGTAAACAGGAAGTAGATGTCCGACAGACCTGAAATTGATAAGCTCAATATGGGACCAGGGTTGCCACTCTTTTCCTCATATGAAATTCAAGGGTATTTCAAGGGTTTTTCAAGGATTTTTACAATATTTCAAGGATTAAAAAATGAAAAATTGTGAGATATTTAGATGGTCAACCATTTCTCTTCATACACAAACAAGGAAAGGATATGGAGTATATGTACATCACACAAACAAGGAAAGGATATGGAGTATATGTACATCACACAAAATTCAACAAATACATGCATTAGTCATTTATGTAAACAATCCATGGTCTTCATTTGAGGTGTTGCTTAATTTGTTCTGCATTGTGCGAGACCACTAATTTCGGAAGACATCAGCTTTTATAACTGATGGTACGTCTGTTTGAAGTTGAATAAAAAAATCCCAACGGTAGAATTTTCTAATTTTTTTGATATTTTTTTAACCTAAGGTGAAGTCAAATCTCATTTGGTTTGAGCTGGTGCGATTTTTTTTTTCTTTCAAGTTTTGTAATAAAGAACAAATTGGGGACAATAATGGTGGAGCTGTTAACCTCTCTTAACCGGTATGAGTATTCAAGCAGCAATGTGTCCTTAATCATCTGTATTTTGAGAATGTTTTCCGGTATATAAAACAAAAGTGATATATTACATTTTTTTTCATATTAGGTATGGAGATCATTTCGTCAATTTTATCCACTGTTTTTTCAACATCATTATTTCGATTGACTGATTGAGTTTTACCAGAGACATATAGATACATGTCTCTGGTTTTACATCCAGTGAGCAATATTTCAGCTGTATATAGATGAAAACAAAACTAGAGGCTCTCAAGAGCCTGTATCGGTCACCTGGCTTTCAGATGCCACAATCATGGTAACATTGTAAGTTATACAGTTGATCTTCAGTCTCAAACTTAAGTACCTCAAACACCTACAATATCTTGAACAGTATTTAAAGTCTGATCATGTTTTACTACATTTCTATGTTGGGCTTTATTGACAAAAAACGTTCTTGCTAAGGACCACTGTTTTGAAATCCAGATGTCATTTTGTAAATAGCGGCCATCCAACAATTTTCAACATCAGTTTTGAAGTCGCAACATCAATATCTATTTGGACAAAAAAAAATTCACTGAAATAGGACAATGTTGAAATTTCTCGCCTGTTTTGGTGGCCATTTTGAAAATGGCAGTCAACAAATAATTTTTAACATTAGTTTTAAAGTCGCAACATCAATATCTATTTGGAAACCAAATTTCATTGAAATCAGACAATGTTGCATTTTCCCGCCTTTTTTGGCAGCCATTTTGAAAACCACAATGGCATAGCCATGCAGGTCAGCTGTTAGGTTACAAAGATGCACTGACAACGATGTTTACATCATGAACATTTATTACACAGAAAATGAAACAATATACATTATATACAATTATTATTAAATAGTGAAATAAGTATAGTTTATGAAAGTATTTTTGCAAAAAAAATGTAAAAATTTGTACAAAAACACTTTTTTGTTCTTGATTCTGTAACAAAAATGTATTTCTAATAAAGTGATAGCAGGGAATTTCTCTAAAATTTAAAAGAGAAAAGTAAACCAAAGAAGATTTGAAAGCAGAATTTAAAGGGAAATAACCCATTATCATATGGCATTGAATTTTATTTTTTTTAAATTTTTTTTGGTGAAAAAAGTCAATAACTACAACACAGGCAGTTGGATTTTCTTCAAAATTTCAGAGTATGTAGATCTTGATATGCTGAACATTTTTCAAATTTACACTTCACCTCTATCTGTTACAGTTTTTGAAATAAAAAATAAAAAATGCATAAATTTTGAAAATTTTACGGAAAAAGGGCTATAACTCTAAGACGGTTTTTCCGATTTTCTTCAAAATTGCAGGGCAGATCTTTCTCGTCATTCTGAACAATTCTACCCCATGTCAGATTTTTGATATCTGCAACGGTTTTGAAGTTATTTGCCAAAAACAGCAATTTACCCCTATGTTCTATTTTTAGTAACAGCGGCCATGTTGTTTGGTCTACGGACATAAAAATCACAAACTTGAAAGTGCATACCCTGGTGATGATTCAGGCCAAGTTTGGTAAGTATTGGCCCGGTAGTTTCAGAGGAGAAGATTTTTGAATAAAAGTTAACGGATAGACGACAGACGACGGACAACGGACGACGGACGCCGAGTGATGGCAAAAGCTCACATGGCCTTTGGCCAGGTGAGCTAATAATTCAAAAGTAAAAGGAAATCTTGAAATGGGTAGGGGCAGGAAATTTAGCCTTCCATATGACCCCTGGTGGGTCTACTCTTGTACGAGAAATATAGAAGGGGTATTTAAACTGCTTGCGGCATAGCGTTTCCCCACAACAGTTTGTCTACAATGGTTCATGGTCAGGCTTTCTGTGCTATAATCTGTCTACCCCATTGCCACTGGAAAAATGGTAAAATGGGTAGGGGCAGGAAATTAAGCCTTCCGAGTCTGCCCTTCTTTGTGGAAATTACCGGGTAAGCCTTCTATGCGACCCCTAGCGAGACTGCCTTTCTATATATATAAGGGGTCAAACTAATCAATTCAAATAAACTATAAGTACAAGAAAGATATGAAGAAGGAATTGATAAATAGGGCAGCGAGTTTTGACCCACACTGAAAAATGGGTAGGGACAGGAAATTTAGGCTTCCTTCTATACGCCCCCAGTGGGTCTGCTCTTGTACTAGAAACAATACTCATAGGGCGTGACGTTTGCACTTAGTTTGTCTCGTATGGTTTGTGTGCTTTTCGAAATTTTGAACTGAAAACCCTGCATAGACAGAGCATTTCACTATCCACAACCTGGGGAGGCACCCGGCAGCATTGTTTGACAAAGACATATAAACTGTGCGCTTTAAAGAACATCCTTTCCTAAAATATTTAATACAGGAGTTTGTCTTTTATTGCAGTGTGGAGTTGGTAAAACAATTCCCCGTGGTAGAGATGTATGCTCTTTATTTTTCTTAGATATGGTGTGCTTTTACATGAGATAATATGCAGTTGGTGTTTACTTTGTTTAATTACTATTATCTAAACTTATGTAAATTCTAAAACGAAGGATTAACTCCCTCCATCGTAGTTTTGTCCTTAGCTATATTTGATATTACTGATTATTCTGATTTCGTTTGGTTTTATGCATTTAAAATTTTTTTTTGAAATTATGGATTTCCTTTGTTTGGGTTCTAGTGCTGCTGATGAGGAATAAATTTCCAAAATGGCCATACAGCTCATTAAAATTATTGCAGTTGGAGTTAACATATGTTTTATGGTCTCATGTTCATTTACTCCATATCCTTTCCTAAAATTGTTTTTCTATCTGAAGCTTCTCTTTAACAGTGATTGCCAAACTTTCGGAAATAGGTATGTTTCATTTCCAGGTTTTTGAGTAAACATTTGCAATATGATTTGACTAACTTCATAAATAAGGGAGGTTCATTGCATCATTTAATTTAATTTAAATTGAATCCACCATTAGCTAAACTTGCCTGCCTGAACAAAGTCGAGAATAAGCTGTCTTGAGTTCAAGTAGGATTTGTCTTTGTCTTTTTATCCTATTCAACTCCAACTTGTATTGTCACTTTTATTTGCTGACCAATACATGAACGTCAATACTTCTTATTGTCTTGTTTGTGGAACCTCAACTCGGAACTATCAATGAAACGTTTTCGACAAGCGCATCAGATCGAGATGTACAACACCTGTCAGATTTCCCCCTTTAAGTTTGTCCTTTTGAAGTTTGTCTAAATTAATATCGTTAAGAGAAGAGTTACTTTTATTGAATGTCGGTGAATTCACATCATATGTACAAGTGAACCATCACCATTAACTTTACAAACTTTTTAACTGACGGCTATTTAGTTCTGACGCACGTGGGAAAAATTAGCATGGGTGTAAAGGAAAGTTCGTTTTTCAAGGATTTTTCCCGGATTTTTGTTATTTTTTGCATTTTCCAGGCTTTAACCCGGCCGGGAGCACCTTAAACGAAAATCCCGGGTTTTTCCCGTTTTCCCGGGCGTGTGGCAACCCTGTGGGACCCATACTTAAGTCACATACAAAATTTTAAGCGGCTATGATAAGTATTTCCTGAGAAAAGTGTTTCGAAAATTTTTACCATTGACAGTATTTGTTGAAAATACTCCAAGTCGCTAAACAGGAAGTAGATGTCTGACAGACCTGAATTTTGGTAATGAGTACTTCTTTTTGGACTACTTTTTGATTAAGGATTATCTGATTCTAATGCTGCTGAGAGGTTACTCCTTGTAAAATGTGTACAGCATAACAAAATTTACTGTTTTAATGCAACTTGGCTATTTTTTTGTATTTTGAACCATTGGGCTGATGCAACTGGTGGTTGACCAGAGGTCCCGAGGGTATTCACAAGCCCAATAGTCAGACTTGTCTAACATGAAAATTTTACCTTGTGTTTTATAGAAATTTACTGTTTTTATCAAAATTCTAAACACTTAAAAATACTTAGGCTTCATTCTGTGTATGGCAGTCGGTAGATGTCCTTGGTACTGGATTTCGTCTCCTATTTCAATATTTTTGGTAATGAGTACTTCTTTTTGGGACTACTTTTGGATTAAAGGTTTCCATGTTGTTTGATTTTAATGCTGCTGATAAGAGGTTACTCCTTAAAACACGTGTACAGCATAACAACATTTACTGTTTTTTATGCAACTTGAGTATTTTTTGTATTTTGATAAGTGCAATATGGGACCTATACTTAAGTCACATACAAACAAGCAGCTGTGATTTGTAGTTGCAGAGAAGACTGTTATGAAAAAGTGGGACCAACAACAACGAAACAAAGTGATCCCTATATGTCGCCACATATTACATGTGCAAGGCAACATAAAAAAGAGGTGGTATTTGAAAGTTTCAGGCATTTACTTCAGAACTTCAGAATAAGCCCTCTTATTTATAACTAATGATAAATTAACTAGAGGCTCAGATACTGAGCCTGTATTGCTCACCTGACAAAGATACTTCAAAGACATGCCTATGCTGATGACCAAAAATGTCTTTCCTATAGGGTCTAATGTTAAGCTATGTTCTCTACTGACATCCATGTTTTTGTCAGATTCAACTGAAATAAGTATTCTTTGTTAAGATCTTTCCATACATTACTACTCCAATATACAGTTAAGTTAAATGTGCTTTAATGGTTTCAGAGTAGATGATGAAAATGAAGATTTTCCAATAGGATCCTATGTTAAACTATGTTCTGCGCTGGCCACCATGTTTTTTTTTATCAAATCAAAACAAAATGAGCAATCTTAGTAAGGGATCTTCCATACATCATTCCTGTAAAGTTTGGTTGAATTTGCTTCATTGGTTTCAGAGGAAAAGATGAAAATGTGAATTTCCCATAGGGTCCAATGTTCCCTGTTAAACCTGTTCCCTATGTTCCAATGTTAAACCTAAGTTCTGCGCTGACGCCCATGTTTTTTATCAATTCAAAACAAAATGAGCAATCTTAAAGAAGGACCTTTAGTACATCATTCCTGTAAAGTTTGGTTGAATTTGGTTCAGTGGTTTCAAAGGAGAAGATGAAAATGTGATTTTTCCCATAGGCAGGCCTTCAAGTGAAGCTTAGCTCAAAAATAGGGCTTTTAATAGGGCAGTTTTTCTTGAATGATAGGGATATATAGGGGAAATATCACCAAAAATAGGGCAGATATAGGGTTATTTTTTACTCTTTTAATATTTTCTGCACCTGATATTTTTAAATATGTGTGCACAAAAAGCCCAAAATGTATACATTCTATATTTGCAAGAATTTAGCAAGAAGCGAATGCAAAAAAAATAAAAAAATTTGTATTATGTGATGTTTCATGCTGAGCGAAGCGAGGCTAAAATTTTGTTTAAAAGTATTTGTTATTGACAAAAAATAAAGATGAAGTTCTACTCCAACTTTTAAATGAAATAATAGGGCTAATAAAGGGAAAGTGCCTTTTTTAAGCCAAAATATAGGGTTTATAGGGCACTGTTAAAATGATAGGGATTTCATAGGAATTATAGGAAATATAGGGCCACTTAAAGGCCTGCATAGGGTTCAATGTTAAACCTAAGTTCTGCGCTGGGGCCATGCTTTTTATCGCATCAGAGTGAAATGAGCAATCTTTGTAAAGGACCTTCCATACATCATTCCTGTAAAGTCTAGTTGAATTTGCTTCAGCGGTTTCAGAGGAGAAGATGAAAATGTGATTTTCCCATAGAGTCCTATGTTAAACCTAAGTTCCGCGCTGGCGGCCATGTTTTTTATCAGATAAGAACGAAATAAACAATCTTAGTTCAGAACCTTAGTACCTGTAAAGTTTGGTTGAATTTGCTTCAGTGGTTTGAGAGGAGAAGATGAAAATATGATTTTCCCATAGGGTCCAATGTTAAACTATGTTCCTTGCTGGCGACCATGTTTTTTTATCGGATCCAAATGAAATGAGCAATTTTTGTTGAAGACCTTTAGTACATCATTCCTGTAAAGTTTGATTGAACATGCTTTAGTGGTTTCAGAGGAGAAGATGAAAATGTGAAAAGTTAACGGACTGCAATGGACGTGGGACGGACATACATCATTCCTGTAAAGTTTGGTTTAATTTGCTTCAGCCTTTTCAGAGCAGAAGATGAAAATGAGATTTTTCCCATAGGGTTCAATGTTAAACCTAAGTTCTGCACTGGCTGCCATGTTTTTTATTGGATCGGAACGAAATGAGCAATCTTTGTAACTGATCTTCCATACATCATTCTTGTAAAGTTTGGTTGAATTTGCTTCAGTGGTTTCAGAGGAAAAGATGAAAATGGGATTTTTCCCGTAGGGTCCTATGTTAAACCTAAGTTCAGCCCTGGTAGCCATGTTTTTTTATGGGATAGGAACAAAATGAGAAATCTTTGTTAAGGACCTTTAGTACATCATTCCTGTAAAGTTTGGTTGAAACTGCTTTAGTGGTTTCAGAGGAGAAGATGAAAATGTGAAAAGTTAACGGACTGCAACGGACGTGGGACGGACAGACGATGGACAACGGACGCCAAATGATGAGAATAGCTCACACTGACCCGTTGGGTCAGGTGGGCTAAAAACAAAAAAAACTTTCATTGACGCACATATACGCCATCACTACATCATAGGTGAGGGATAAAAATCCATTCATATCCGTTTTTCAGAAGAAAAAGGAAAGCAGAATACAGTTAAAGATTTCTCTCGTAAACAAATGTCATAAAAAATGTTTTATTACGTGATAAAGGTCATAATCTGAAATTTCTTCCTTTATCTCCGATAAAAGCCGATAGAAAATGGAGTTTTCCATTAGGTAAACCATTACCATGAACATCAATATGGAACATATTTAACTTGAGCTAATCGGAAGTAAACAATTTATACCAAATGCATAAATATCATTTTTATCTCGTGTTAAAAAGTTAACAAGTTATTACATCATTGTGAAAGTCACTGCCAAATGGAAAAAAAAATCAATTGTAATCCTCATGAGGTGTAGATGTAATACGTCAAACAATATTTATATCAATCATTATTTTTCTTTATAAAATTTATTTTTCTACTTGTCTTTGTTTTTCTGCTTTACATATTGGACAAACTGATTGAATTTGGTTTCAATTCACTACTTGCAATATCTTCCAATATCTTTGCTATGTTGTGGAAGGTAGTTAAAGCAGAGGAGGAAAAGGTGATATTATTTTTAGAATTGTAGCTCACTTTTCTGCAATAGAAACCCAAATAAAGGGCTACGCTGAGCGCAGCATGATACGACCGCAGCATGTTGATCACTGAAATTTGAACAAGTGTAATATAAAGTGAATGTGGACACATTAACTAGATGGACACAATAAGGAGACTGATTGACATAGTAATCAACTGGACACAAACTAGGGAACAAAAAAATTAGCTCTTTTGATCCCTGAAAGCTCAGAATCTGTAGGAGATATGCTAAATCTGTTGAAGTATTACTGACAGCTTACAACAAAAGGAATCCAAAGAAAAAAATCCCATTGAAATACGATCAGAAATAAAGATTTTACATATATGTGAAAATTGCAATTTTGACCCCTTTGACCCTTTACAGCTTAGAAACGGTAATAGATACGAAAAATCCACTGACATAATGCTGAAAGCTTAAGACAAGAGGAATGTAAAGGAAAAAATTCCATTGAAATCCAATGAAAAATAAAAATTTCACGTAATCTGCACATTTGCAATTTTGTACCAGTTTGGCCCCTCATAGCTCCAAAAGGAAACATGTTATCAAAAATCTGATAGTCAGGTGCCTTATTAATTTTTCATAAGGAATCCATTGAAAAAAACTGCATCAAAATCGGAATAGAAATCAAAAAATAATTTTTTTGTGATTTGCCCCTTTTGGGCCCCATTTTTCTCATGAACGGTACATGGGACCAGCAATCCGTTGACATATCTCTGATTGGAAATTTCCTCAGGAGCATCTTGAAAGAAACCCCATCAAAATCTGATGAAGAATAAAAATTCTACAGCCAATTATGTGAAAACACTCAATTTTGCCCTTTTTGGCCCCTTTTTTAAAAACAGGAGGGGCCACAACATCCAAAACCATTCAAGGTCTTTCTTTTGTGCAAAGGAACATTGTGTTAAAATTTCATAAGGATTGCTCAACTGGAACTTAAGTTATTGACCAAAAACAAAGTGTCTACAGACGACGACGACGACGACGCGGTCGACGACGACATCGACGACATCGACGACAGCACCATACCATTATACGACCACAAAATTTTTGCGGTCGTATAAAAAAGACAAATAACAAACTAGAGGCTCAGAGACTAAGCCTGTATCGCTCACCTGACAAAACGCTTCTATGCCATGCATGACCAAAAATGATCATGTTTTTTACCAATGGGGTAGGGTGTTTAGGTATGTTCTCAATTAGCACCCGTGTGTTTTGTCTGATCCTATTGAAATGAGTAATTTTTGCAAAGGACCTTCTATACATTTAGTATAATTTGCTTTAATTGTTTTGAGAGAAGATGATGAAAAGGATGGTTTTCTCATACTGGGCTCCGATGTTAAACTATGTTCTGCACTTGAGGCAATGTTTTTTGTCGGATTGAAATGAAATGTGCAATTTTTGCAAAGTACCTTCAGTCATCATTCCTGTAAAGTTAGGTTGAATTTGCTTCAGTGGTTTCAGGAGAGTAGATGAAAATGTGATTTTCCAATAGGGTCCAATGATAAACTATGTTCCGTGCTGGCAGCCATGTTTTCTAACGGATTGTAAGGAAATGAGCAATCCTTGTTAAGGACCTTCTATTCATCCTTCCTGTAAAGTTTGGTTTAATTTGCTTCAGCCTTTTCAGAACAGAAGATGAAAATGTGATTTTTCCCATAGGGTCCAATGTTAAACCTAAGTTCTGCGCTGGCGGCCATGTTTTGTATCGGATCGGAACGACATGAGCAATCTTTGTAAAGGACCTTCCATACATCATTCCTGTAAAGTTTGGTTGAATTTGCTTCAGTGGTTTCAGACGAGAAGATGAATATGTGAAAAGTTAAACGGACGGACGGACGACAGACGCCAAGTGATGGCAATAGCTCACACTGACCCTTCGGGTCAGGTGAGCTAAACAAGAGGCTCTCAAGAGCCTGTATCGCTCACCTGGACCATGGTCAATACATAAATTCAAATAACTTCTATGTTAGAGGGTCTCATTTTCAAACTATGTAAACAAACATTTATGTTATATGATCAAACTATTTTCCCTATTGCCTGCCATCTTGGATAAGGGATGGATCTGCAGGACACAATTTTAAAGAAAATTACCGGTAAGTGTTGTGCCAAAGTTTATTTCCAATTGGCCAAATGGTTTTAAAGAAGAAGATCTTTGAATGTACTCCAATATTAAACTTTGTTTCCCACTGGTAGCCAATTTGCATAAGGTGCAGACTTGAGGGACATCTGTTTTGAAGGGGACCATCTAAGATGCATTGTGATTAAGTTTTATTCTAACTAGCAATGTTGTTTCAGATAAAAAAAATCTTTATGTGCTCTTTCCATACAGTCCAGTAATAAATTAA
Organism: Modiolus philippinarum; assembly: GCA_002080025.1. Lineage (NCBI taxonomy): Eukaryota > Metazoa > Mollusca > Bivalvia > Mytilida > Modiolidae > Modiolus > Modiolus philippinarum. The sequence goes on along the minus strand of MJUU01066191.1, from coordinate 35,376 downwards.
GTTCCCCACAGATGGCCATGTTGGATGATATATAGGCACCAAAGTCACATTACTTAGTCAGCACCTCATAGCATCATACATGCCATGTAATAATCAAATCCATCTGTGGTTCTCAAGGTTAATGTCATCACTTGATCATTAAAGGCTTTATTTAAATGAGGACAAGAAACTGCCTGTTTATATGTGTCAGCAAAGCATGTAATGTAGTGGCTGATCAGAAACATCTCTGTAAGACAAAATATATTATATAGAAAAATAATTGTAACATATAATAAGGTAAAGATTAAGAAAGTATTTTTGCAAAAAATTGTAAAAATTTGTACAAAAACACTGTTTTTGCTCTTAAATATAAATAAAAATAATTGTTTTAAGTTAGCTACAAAAGGGAATTCCTCTAAAGCTTAAAAGAGAAAAGTTAACCAAAGAAGATTTGAACACAGAATTTAAAGGGAGATAACCAATAAACCATATGGCATTGGAAAAAAAAAAAAAAAATTGGTGAAAATCAATCAATAACTCCTACACAGGCCTTTGGATTTTCTTCAAAATTTCAGAGTATGTAGATCTTGATATGCTGAACATTATTCCAATTTACACTTCACCTCTATCTGTTGCAGTTTTTGAAATAAAAAATAAAAAATGTAAAAATTTTGAAAAATTTACGGAAAAAGGGCTATAACTCAAAGACAGGTTTTCAGATTTTCTTCAAAATTAAAGAGCAGATAGATCTCGGCATTCTGAACATTTACTCCATGTCAGATTTTTTATATCGGCAACGGTTTTCAAGTTATTTGCCAAAAACAGCAATTTACCCCTATGTTCTATTTTTAGTAACAGCGGCCATGTTGTTTGGCCCTCGGACTAACCGAACACATTTTTTAAACTACATACCCTGGTGATGGCCCAGAGCAAGTTTGGATTAAATTGGCCCAGTGGTTTCAGAGGAGAAGATTTTTAAAGAAAAGTTTACGACGGACGGACGGACGACGGACGGACGACAGACGGACGACGGACGCCAAGTGATGGCAAAAGCTCACCCTGGCATAGCCAGGTGAGCTAAAAATGACATGAAAATGTACTTGGTGTTTTGCCAAGCATAACTTTATACCATCAAACTGGAAGTTGGTATAGAACAACAAAAATCATTACAAAGAAGCAGTATACCCAATTTGAAATCCCTTCAGGCTGCGCGGAGAATTCATTTATGAAAAATGGAATGAAGGATGGACAAAATAATGGACGGGTGAAAAGTGTATTCAAAATATACTCTGGAATTCAATTGTTGAGTCATGGTATAAAAATATGTCTGCACTCAGTGAAATATTGCAATTTAATGTGTTATATAAAACGCTTTTCATGTTTCACAAATGAAGGGAAAATTTGAGATGTCAATATTCTGAGTTTAAAAATTACAATATTAACTTATAAAAAAGATTTTCAGTGAATTTGGGCAGAACTTTAAGCTACCTTCTTATAAGGCTTTCAAATTAACAAGGTTTATAACAAAACTATGAAAGATCTCGGACTTGTGCTCTGCCCTCATGAGTCAAGAGCAGTAACAGGTGTATTATTTTTGTAATCAACAAGTTCTCATGTTGCAATCTACATTTTTAACAATAATTTTGTTACAAATAATTGATCAGCAATGTTATACTGAATCACACAGTGATTGACCATATGTACAATTACTCTTATTGGTTTTGTTAAAAAGTGGAATGAATTCTTTTGTCCGTGTCAGTGTGAAATAGATAACAAATATTGATATTTACACAAAATGTATACAATTCATTAAACAAAATTAATAAGGTATTCTGTCCTATACTTAAAATGAATACTGACTTTATTTCAATGGAAATAATTGAACGATATATAGGAAATTTACTCTTATCAATAATAATAAATGAATTTCAACTTCATTATAAAAGTGAAGTACAATTTAAACATCAATATCAAATTCTGTAGAGAAAAAGTAATTTTGTACGGAAAACAAAAGAGAATATCCATAAAATTTGATATTAAATAATGTGCTATAAAATAATAATGAAACGTTCAATCAGAGCCTCAAATGTGCATTTTAGTGGATTACTTGGTTTCAAATTCAATGCATTAAAACCCAATGGAAAAAAGCATTTCTTTGGGGAACTTAATTGCGTGGTTTAAGCAATCCATGAAATCGAGGAAAATTGGAACCCAATGAACACTAGTACTTTCACTGGTGAAGTGTTAGCATTCATTTTAAAGTATACAGGAAAATATTTCTATTTATTTTAAGGTTTTTATTTGATCAATTTTTTATTGTGCCATACAACAAATATAATACATGTATGAAACAACCAACAGCTAGACAATACCCCCCTCCACCTATATCTGACTTTTTGTTAGACAATACCCCCCCTCCACCTATATCTGACTTTTTGTTAGACAATACCCCCTCCACCTATATCTGACTTTTTGTTAGACAATACCCCCTCCAACTATATCTGACTTTTTGTTAGACA
>MJUU01066191.1:22458-32808 GCA_002080025.1 Modiolus philippinarum | reverse complement strand
CCTCCAACTATATCTGACTTTTTGTTAGACAATACCCCCCTCCACCTATATCTGACTTTTTGTTGCAAGGACATAAAACAGTAAAACTGCCTCATTGTCAGGTAAATATTGGCAATGACAAAGTATAGAAAAATGGCCAAAAAAGGGATCTGTGAGCCCCTGCTCCAAAGAAATAACCCCGCTCGTGGTTTGCACAGATTTGAAAATGAACAATATTGCACAAAATTACTGAAAATTTGACTAAGTTGGTAAACAGGAAGTGGTAACCAAACAGATCTGAAAATGCGTCCCACAATATGGCATGACTATACTAAGCTTCTGATAAAATTTTAAGTTTTTATCATTTACCATTGCAAAGATAGCTTGACGAAAATTGTGACGGACAGAAGGAATGACTGGAAAATTGACTAAATTAGTAAACAGGAAGTAGTAATCTAACAGATCTGAAAATGCGTTCCACAATATCCCATGACGGTGCAAAGCTTTTGACAAAATTCTAAGTTTGTATTATTTACCATTGCAGAGAAAAGTTAGACAAAAATTGTGACGGACGGAATGACGGACAATGGTAAAACACTATACCCCTCCTTCAGAGAGAGGGTATAATTAAGATGTTGATATATACCATACCCCACCAATTCACAGGAATATGAAATCTTATCAATTTAAAATTAAAAAATCAGTGAAATGTAAAAAAAACACCATTTAAGCTTTGAAAGCTAATGAGCTCACTATGTTCTGGATGCTTCGGTGGTGTTTTCTGACATGTCACTGATTTTCCACGTTAAAATTGATAAGACTTCAGATTCATGTGCCAACATTCAGGTAAAACTTACCTTGATAATCTTCTGACAGACAGATCATCTGGGATTCCTTTACACAAAAATCAATATACTACTCTGCAAAATAAAACATTCTCCTAACCAAGACATCCGAGTTAATTAGATGATTAACTTAATGACAGGGGACATCGGTAATAGCATGAGACATGTAAACTTCAGCTGACCAATATAATTATGTATAGTGACTTCCGTATCAATAGCCAGCACATTTACTCCATTATACACGCTTCAATGTTCGCTTTATTCAGCATTACATTAAATGTACCCTGAAGATATTTTGCTATGAATGTGACAAGAAATACTATTTAAGTCTTAATGACAGAATAAATCAGATGAAAGCTTTAGTAAAGATCTGTATTAATATCTGATGAGTAATACAGCTGGCCTGGGACATTAGGACATCCTGGAAAATCACCAGGTTAATTACAGACTTATGTCAGAATTTTATATTTGTGAAATATGAATATTCAGAGGCCAAAAGTAGCACCTTAAGGTCACCATGGTACAACAAAAGAATGGTAAAAGAAAATTTGCATGGACAGAATTCAACCAAAATTGTTGGCATATTAAGTATTTTTTGATAAATTTCATATGAAATAGAGTTAAATAAAAAATTCTGTTAAGTCAGAAATAAATCTACACCATTAGGTCAGAATATAAATGCACTTAAATCATTATAATGGAGTATAATTCTCTGATTTTAGAGTTTCCGATTTAAGAGAATTGTTGATATAAAAAAAAACTGTGGACACAGGATATGTCTTGCCCACCCCTTGCATCGCCTTAATTTGCACATTGATCTACTGCAGCAGGAATAACTAGAAAAACTGTGAGCACAGCTCACTGATATATACCCCCCGCTCCACCATTTGACAATCAATCAAATCAAATTCTAAATTAGAAGATGCAAATCTACATTATGTCACAAAGACCATGTCAAAGTTTCATGAAAAACTATTCAGTGGTTCAAGAGGAGTAGTGGATAAGAGATTGGTACCCACTTGCAATGTACTGAGACCATGTCAAAGTTTCATGAAAAACTATTCAGTGGTTCAAGAGGAGTAGTGGATAAGAGATTGGTACCCACTTGCAATGTACTGTCAAAGTCTATGTCCATGTTTTGCTATGGGAAACTCCAAAAATCAATTAAATCAAATTCTGAAATAGGAGGTGCACATCCATATTCTGTTACAAAGACTGTGTTAAAGTTTTATGAAAATCTGTTCAGTGGTTCAGGAGGAGTAGTGGATAAGAGATGGGTACCCCCATGTGTACATGTAATGTAATGGCAAAGTCCATGTTTGGCTATGGGAAACCCCAAAAATCAATCAAATCAAACTCTGAAATAGGAGGTGCACATCTTCATTATGTCACAAAGACTGTGTTAAAGTTTCATGAAAATCTATTCAGTGGTTTAGGAGGAGTAGCGGATATTAAGAGATGGTAACCCCCATGTGTAATGGACGGAAAGACGGACCGACAGACGGAAGGACAGACACCCCCATCACTATATACCCCCCACTTTTCAAGCGGGGGTATAAAAATAAAATAGAATCTTTAACTGTGTTTACAATTTCATGTTATTTAAAAAATCGTTCATGCGTGACTAAGGGGCCAGGGCCATAATCTAAGTAGGGATTTGAGTTGTACCCATAATAATGCAACTGCACATTACATACTATGGACTTACAACTAACATAAGCTTGTTAATTCACAATAGCTTGCAATTGTTGATGCTGCCGCCGGAAAAGCTATCCCTAAGTCTTGCTTCCGCGAAGAATTTCCACCACTTTTTTGTAGCAGGCTAGACAAAAATGAAGCGAAACTTTAAAGCTATATTTTGATTTCCATCAGGGGGAAACTTATGCAAAATTTCTAAATTGTTATGATTAAATCCTAAATAACCAGCTGAATACACAATAAAAAGGCATAATAGTAAACCTCTAGTTCAAATAAAATAAGAAGGGCTTTGCAGTTTTTTTAAATGTTATTTATATGAAATATACAATAAAATTATCTGCAGTGTTAGATTAACAGATGCTGCTCTGCATTTACCTTATAACTGGGTGTCTAAGTTTTTTGCTTTAATATCAGTGAAGTCTGAATGCAAATGTGAAATTTGTTTGCCACTAAATATAAGACTTTACATGTACAAACAATAAAGAATTGTGAAATTTGTCACAGACAAAAAATAACAACTTGCTATAAGGTGAGAAGTTCCTCACTGTGTTGAAGACCTTACGATGACCCCTAAATGCTTTGTTTTGGGTCGTTCTAACCTGGAGATGGCATGTTGTCTCCTTGATATTTACCCCATTTCCTTTCTTTTTCATATTGAACAGTATTTCTGAAATTGACTGACACAACTTACTCAACACATCCCCTCATTATGATGAATGAACAGTATACCAACATTGTGACCAAGTTTGTTTTACATCAGCCCAGTAATTACTTTCAAGAAAAAGACTTTGAATGAAAAGATTGATAGAACAAGGAAGGAAGATGACAGATCCAAAGAGGTTTATGTACCCTAGATATGGCCTGGTCAACTAAAAATGAAGACTTCATAATAAAATATACATATTATACAGCTTTTACAATGACATAGCTTTTCACTTTATAAAAGCATTAATTCTCCAAAGTTATGTCCCAGTTGTGAATGCATTTCAAGAATCTTTATAATGTAACATGAAAGTTTTCATAAATTCATGAAAACAAATATATGAGGAAAATTTCAGAGATATAGTATATCAAATCAGTCTAAGAGTTGTCCAAAACTACAACTTTGAGAAAATCAAAATTAAATAAAATGAAGAAAAAATCTATAACATACTAGTACAATACCGATACACATACTTCACACTATACCTCCAGTCTTCCATCACTTTAGCTTTGTTATCTTTCTTTCTTTGAAGTCTGATGAAAAATCAATAGTCTTTGTGTTTCTACAAATAAGTAGCAATATATAATTATCAATGTTTAGATCTATTTAATTTAACAATAACATCAAATAACAAATACTTAAAACAGGATTGTTCCATATATTTCTAATCTATGTGGCTTTTTATAGTGAACTTGACTTTTTTGTTTATTTTTTATTGTAGATGCTAGAGGGTTAGTTGCCATGTTGTATTACAAGACAGGATATGAATAAAGGGAAGAGTTCTGTATCTATTTGGGCTTTATGCTTTAAGGGAGTATGTTATAGTGTCCATTAAATCAAAACTTGAAATATGTGTTTAGATTCAAAAGAGCTAGGAATATATAAATGTATTTATTGCAGGTAGGCAAACACGTGTTTGTGTTTATGTTTACATGTATCACGTGTTTTATTGTTTTGATGTTTGTCGTATCGATTGGATATATATATATAGAAATATATACAGATCTATCGGTTTATACGTTTGTCGCAATGCGGTTATGCATATGAATGAGGTTTCATATGCTAATAGCACAGACTGTTTAAGCGGGAAAAGATTTCTTTTGAAGTAAAAAAGTTTGTTGGGCATTCGAAGCTCAAGCCAACTAGCAGCAAGGTTCGATATGTACACCCACCAACCCACCCTATATTAAGTTACTGTATTATATTCTTTTGTATTTTGTAGACTGTCTATAGTTATTGATGCTTGCAGCGGCCACTCTGTGTTGGACTTTAATTATCATTCTCTTTATTTAATAAACTTGCTGCACACACTGGCGAGCTGTTCCTATAAACAGGTGTTTGTTTTTATTTGATAAATACTTCAGGTTCGGTTGAGTTAGACGAATTAGAACATAAACCAAATTAAGTAAAAGAAGTCAGATCCATGTACTAGATCTCCTTATAGAGAAAAATAAAGGGCTACGCTGAGCGCAGCATGATACGACCCCAGCATGTCAACCACTGAAATTTCAATAAGTGTAATTTAAAAGTGAATAAGGACACAGTTAAAGAGTTTGACACAGTTTAACTAGATGGACTTGACACAGTAATTAGCTGGACAAAAACTAAAGAACATTAAAATTAGCCCTTTTGATCCCTGAAAAATCCGAAACTGTAACATTTAAGCAAAATTGTTGACATACTACTGACAGCATATATCAAGATGAATCCAAGAAAAAAATTCCCATTGAAATCCAATTAAAAATAAATCTTTACATATTTTCAAAAATTGCAATTTGACTCTGAACCCTTATAGCTTGGAAACGACAAGAGCTACGCCAAACCTGTTGACATACCTTTGAAAGCTTACAACAACAGGAAGAAAAAAATTCCACTGAAATCTGATGAAAAATAAAAATTTTAGGTAAATCTGCATGTTTGCAATTTTGGCCCCATTTTGCCCCTCATAGCTTGGATAGGAAACAAGTTATCAAAAATCTGATGGGGCAGCACTATATCAATTTTTCATTTTGAATCCATTGTAAGAAAAAATGCATCAAAATCGGACTAAAAATAAAAAATAAAATTTTTTAAATTTGTCCCCTTAGGGTCCCATTTATCTCATGAACGGTACAATTGCCACGTCAAATCCGTTGACATACCACAGATAGGAAATTTCCATAAGAACACACTGAAAATCTGATAAATAATAAATATTCTACAGCCAAATATGTGAAAACACTCAATTTTGCCCTTTTTTTGCCTGTTTTTTAAAACGGGAGGGGCAAAAATCACAAAAACTATACCCAGCCTTCCTTTCGTGCCAAGGAACACTGTGTCAAAATTTCATAAGGATTGATCAACTTAAACTTAAGTTATTGACCAAAAATAAAAGTGTCTACAGACGACAACGACGCCATACGTCAACAACGACAAAGACGACAACTGAGCCAAACCATTAATCGACCACAATTTTTTTGTGGTCGTATAATAAGTATTGATATAAAAATAAGTTGATAGAGTCAATGAACCATCAAATTTAGGTCAAGGTTACATAACAGTTATCAGACTGACATGCACTTGCCTAGGTCATGTAGGTGTAACAAAAAACCAAATATGGTGCCTCTAGGTGTCCTCATTACAGAGAAATAAGTATTGTTGTAAACCCAGACCAATAATGTTACATGACAGGTGTCAAGTCTAGCATGCACCCACCTACATGTAACAAAAGATCAAATATGGCAATTTTAGATATTCTCCTCAAAGAGAAATAAATATAGATACAAAAAGTTGTTAGAGACAATGAACTATGAAATTGATATCAAGTTTACATGACATGCAGCCTCCGATGTAACAACAGACCAAATATGGTGATTCTAAATGTTTTTGTTAGGCTCTATCAAGTTAATTTGTAGATTCTTATCCACCTGTAACAAAAAATCTTTTTTTAAGAGTTTTATTTTATTTTTTTTAATTGATTTTCACTAAATTTCACTCACCCAGATGTTATAAAATACCAAGTTACATGACAGGTGTAAGACTGACATGCACTCGCCCAGATGTAATAAAAGACCAAGTTACATGACAGGTGTAAGACTGACATGCACCCCCCCAGATTTTATAAAAGACCAAGTTACAAGACAGGTGTAAGACTGACATGCACTCACCCAGATGTAATAAAAGACCAAGTTACATGACAGGTGTAAGACTGACATGCACTCACCCAGATGTAATAAAAGACCAAGTTACATGACAGGTGTAAGACTGACATGCACTCGCCCAGATGAAATAAAAGACCAAGTTACATGACAGGTGTAAGACTGACATGCACTCACCCAGATGTAATAAAATACCAAGTTACATGACAGGTATAAGACTGACATGCACTCACCCAGATGTTATAAAAGACCAAGTTACATAACAGGTGTAAGACTGACATGCACCCATCCAGATGTTATAAAAGACCAAGTTACATGACAGGTGTAAGACTGACATGCACTCATCCTGATGTAATAAAAGACCAAGTTACATGACAGGAGTAAGACTGACATGCACTCACCTAGATGTAATAAAAGACCAAGTTACTTGACAGGTGTAAGACTGACATGCACTCACCCAGATGTAATAAAAGACCAAGTTACATGACAGGTGTAAGACTGACATGCACTCCCCCAGATGAAATAAAAGACCAAGTTACATGACAGGTGTAAGACTGACATGCACTCCCCCAGATGTAATAAAAGACCAAGTTACATGACAGGTGTAAGACTGCCATGCACTCGCCCAGATGTTACAAAAGATCAAGTTAAATGACAGGTGTAAGACACATGCACTCGCCCAGATTTAATAAAAGACCCAAATTACATGACGGGTGTAAGACTGACATGCACTCGCCCAGATGTAATAAAAGACCAAGTTACATGACAGGTGTAAGACTGACATGCACTCACCCAGATTTAATAAAAGATCCAAATTACATGACGGGTGTAAGACTGACATGCACTCGCCCAGATGTAATAAAAGACCAAGTTACATGACAGGTGTAACTGATATGCACTCACCTAGATGTAATAAAAGACCAAGTTACATGACAGGTGTAAGACTGACATGCACTCACCTAGATGTAATAAAAGACCTAGTTACATGACAGGTGTAAGACTGACATGCACTCACCCAGATGTAACAAGATTGCTACGTGTAGCTATGTCCCCCGCTGCCACAGAAAAGTCAATAAAGTCCCATTTCTCATGTAAAATTTTGAGAATCAAAATGGCAGCAGGATATGATCAACTGCATTAGGTGGCAAATAGCTAAGCAAAATTTCAGCAAAATCCCTTAACTGGAGTATAACGAGATGTGTCCAGAAAGTCTCCCTATGTTGTAGTATGCATTAAGTCGATAAAGTCCAATAACTCCCTTATAATTTGTTGAATCAAAATGGAGATGTGATATGATCTATTACATATAACGACTAACAATCTTGTATAATTAGAATGAATTCGGACTATCAGTTTCTGCGGAGTTGGTCCACAAGATTTGCCATTGTATAACCAAAGTCCCATAACTCCCACAAAATTTGACGAATTAAAATGGCGATGTGATATGATCTAACTAATGGTGACTAACAATCCTGTAAAATTTGAATGAATTCTGAACAGCCGTTTCTAAGGAGTTGCGTCCACAACATTTGCCATTTTATAACAATGTGGAAATAATCAAAGTCCTATAACTCCCACAAAATTTGAAGACTCGAAATGGTGACGTGATATGATCTTGTACTAATGGTGGCTAACAATCTTGTAAAATTTGAATGAATTCTGACCAGTAGTTTCTGAGGAGTTGCATCCACAAGATTTGCCATTGTATAACAATGCGGAAATAATTAAAGTCCCATAACTTTCACAAAATTTTACGAATCAAAATGGCGATGCGATATGATCTAGTACTAATGATGACTAACAATCCTGTAAAATTTGAATGAATTCTGAGCAGTGGTTTCTGAGGAGTTGCGTCCACAAGATTTGCCATTGTATAACAATGTGGAAATAATAAAAGTCCCATAACTCCCACAAAATTTGACAAATCAACATGGCGATGCGATATGATCTAGTAGTAGTAGTGACTAACAATCCTGTAAAATTTTAATGAATTCTGACCAGTGGTTTCTGAGGAGTTGCGTCCACAAGATTTGCCATTGCATAACAATGTGGAAATAATCAAAGTCCCATAACTCCAACAAAATTTGAAGAATCAAAATGGCGGTGCGATATGATCTAGTACATATAGTGACTAACAATCCTACAAAATTTGAACATAATCCAATACACGGTTTCCGAGGAGTTGCGTCCACAAGAAAGTGTGACAGACAGACGGACGGACGGACAGACGGACGGACTGATGGACACACGGACGCAGACAATTACTATGTCCCACCGTCGCGTTGCCGCGGGGGACAATAAAAGACCACGTTACATGACAGGTGTAAGACTGACATGCACTCACCAAGATGTAATAAAAGACCAAGTTACATGACAGGTGTAAGACTGACATGCACTCACCCAGATGTTATAAAAGACCATTAGTTACATGACAGGTGTAAGACTGACATGCACTCACCCAGATGTAATAAAATACCAAGTTACATGACAGGTGTAAGACTGACATGCACTCACCCAGATTTAATAAAAGACCAATCATGGTAACTATAGGTGTTCCAAACACAGACAAATAAGCATTGAAGTAAAAAAAAGTCAGATTCAATCAACCATGATATTGAGGTCAATATTACATGACAGGTGGCATTTGTATCAACAGACCAAATATGGTGCCTCTAGATATTTTTGTCACAGAGATTAAAAATTGTTGTAAAAACTAAACATCAGAGAGATGGCAGCCATCTCCGTGGGCCCTGCTATAATAAGTGCAAATTGAAGTGATACAGGTGTTGACACAGTGCAAGTGTGGAAGTGATCATCTACATATTAAATATCAAAAGCATACCTCAAATGACAAAAATAAAGGGCTACGCCGAGCGCAGCATGATACGACCGCAGCACGTCGTCCACTGAAATTTGAAAAAGTGTAATTTAAAGTGAGTATGGACATAGGAAAGAGCTTGACACAATAATTAGATGGACACAATAAGGAGATCCACCAAGTAATTAGCTGGACACAAACTAGGGAAAATAAAAATTAGCCCTTATGACTCCTTACGATTCCTCTTTGACCCTCTATAGCTCAGAAACGGTAAGAGCTACGCCCAATCCATTGAAAGATGCTGAAAGCTTATATCAAGAGGAATCAAAAGAAAAAAATCCCATTGAAATGCAATGAAAAATAAAAATTTAAGGTAATCTGTAAATTTACGATTTTGGCCCCCTTCGGCCCCTGAAAGCTTTGGAACGGCAAGAGCTACGGCAAATTCATTGAAATAATACTTAAAGCTTACATCAAGTAGAATCCAAAGAAAAAAATCCCATCAAAATCCGACGAAAAATAAATTTTTTTAGGTTATCTGTAAATTTACGATTTTGGCCCCCTTCGGCCCCTCATAGCTCCGAAACAGTAACAGCTACGCCAAATCTATTGACATACTGCTGACAGCTTTCATCGAGAGGAATCCAAAGAAAACAAGAACTGTCGCCGAATGGCAGCCAAAGATACCCCCCGCTAATTGAATCCTGAATCGATATGGTAAGTGCAAAATTAAGTTGGTGTGGACACAATACAGGTGTGGACACAGTACAAGTATGGACACAGTACAAGTATGGACACAATACAAGTATGGACACAATGATATAATCTTCAAGAAAAAACTTTTCCAAAGGGTTCCAATGAAAACACTGTCTAAATCAGACAAATATAAAATTCACCTTTTTTTCAGCCTATTTGACATTTTACACATCTACATATAGTGTTCTTCCTTTGTTTAAAGTTTCATCAAAATCCTTCAAGTGGATTAAGAGGAGTTGTACGTATGAGGTAACCCATACATGGGGAATCAACGAAAAGTCAAAGTCGGATTATCTCCCCTTCCTGGTTTCAGACAATAATTATATTCCTTCATGCACATCTCCATATAGTGTCCTTCCTTTGTGTAAAGTTTCATCAAAATCCTTCAAGTGGTTTAAGAGGAGTTGCGCTTAC
>MJUU01066191.1:588-16084 GCA_002080025.1 Modiolus philippinarum | reverse complement strand
CAAAAAAAATTTGGGCAGGGGTTCCCCTTATAATCCAGGTTATACATATTGCTGAAATTAGTTTTAAAATATTCCAAGTCCCCCTTTCAAAATAAAGATTTGGCAGGGGTTCCCCTTTATACAAATATCTAAAATTGCAAGGAAAGATTCAATCTTCTGGTTCAGTTTCCATGGCAACTGACAGCTCCATTATCCATTAAAACACATTTCAGACCACCATTCAAAAAAAATTTGGGCAGGGGTTCCCCTTATAATCCAGGTAATATGTATTGCTGAAATCAAAACTTTCATAAAAAAAAATTGGCAAGGGTTCCCCTTAAAATCTAATTTATATTGTTACGGAAAATATGTAGCAGAACACTTTTTTCCAAAGATTCAGTGTTCTGGTTTCTGAAAGCTCCACTATCCATTACAACCAGTTTCAGACCACCATTCAAAAAAAATTTGAGCAGGGGTTCCCCTTATACTTCAGGTAATATGTATTGCTGAAATCAATAATTTACAAAAAATCAGAATACACAAATGTAGTTTTTTTTTCATCTAAGATTTTATTTTTACTGGACATTGCAAAAAAAACTTATAGTAATATTGAGTACTTCATCATATTAAATTAATTACCTCCCTTAGTTTTATTACCTCCCTTTTTTTAATTCTGACTTTTCATTCAACCTAATTTTTAAGTTATTGACACCCAAAAAAGTGTGTTGGTGAACATAATTAGAACTATAATGAATTTAAATGATCTAGCAGTATAAAAACTACTTTTGTATGAACAATAAAATTTTTTTTAGCAATTTTTGTTGTCAAATAATACCGAACATGTGATTTTAGGCTTTATTGAACTGTTTAATTTTTGTTACATTTTTAGAAGTTGTGACCTTGACCTTTGTTGCACAGACCTCAAAATTGATAGGGTTCCTCCTCTAATCATAACTAATGTCTATGCCAAGTTTCATTTGGATGTGTAATGTGGTTCTGGAGATATTGTGTGGAAACGAATAAGTCAAATTTTTGTTCTATTTTTAGAATTTGTGACCTTGACCTTTGTCACACAAACCCCAAAATCAATAGGGATCTTCCTCTAATCATAACTCATGTCTGTGCAAAGTTTCATTTACATATGACATGTGGTTCTCAAGATATCATGCGGAAACCAAAAGTTGACGCCCGGACGCCCAGACGCCTGGACGCCCGGACACCCAGACACCATTCATCAAATTATAAGCCCAGTTCGACTTCGTCTCAACTCGGCTAAAAAAATATGTGTCTTTGACATTTTCAGGAAATTTACCAAAGTTGGAACCAGAACCATAATTCCAAAAGCTTATTGCAAATCTATAGACTATATGCAACAATTCTGCATAAAGATTTGATCCCTAAATCCAAAAATGTAGGAGGAGTTTGCGTCACATGCCATATGTGTCTAATCTTTTGGTCTGTTTAAATTGACATCATGGGGCCTCTTGTTTGCACCAAGACCAATATCAAAAATCCGAAAGCTTATTGCACATCTACAGACTATATGCAACAATTCTACAACAAAATTAAATCCCTAAATCCAAAAATGTAGGAGGAGTTTGAGTCACAAGAAAAGTGTGACAGACGGACGGACGGACGGACGGACGGACGGACGGATGGACGGACGGACAGACAGACAGAGGGTATAACATTATCCCCGAGCTTTCTTCGAAAGTGTGGGGATAATAACAACAATAACTTATTGAATGAAATAATGTGTGAAATGAGGGAAAATGTAACAATACAGATATAAACAGTACCTCTTCTGTTAGCCAGACAATCCCCTCCCCGCTCACCAACGGGAGGTTGAAGTAGAAACAGGATAATTCAATGTATTTATTTACCACTGCGATGTCAATGCGGTTAAAATATCAACATGTTAATATCGTATACAATCGGGTAAAAAGGACATTTTAGCGAAATTGAATTTAATTGTGGTGGACATTTTAGGGATAGAAAAGTGTACATTTTAGCAAATTAAAATCAGGTTACCTGTAAAGTATTGATGGACAATTAAGCAAGCCAACCATAATTTAATCTGAGACTCATATTACATATATAACTCCCAGACTTAATGTAATACATAGGCGATCTTTAGAATAAAATTTAAAGTATAGAAATTAAATCAAAAATGTATATATTTAAAAGTAAAGGTATCAAAGTGAGGTTGGAGATAGTTTTATGGAAGATTTTATATGTGTTTCACCGAAACAGAGCGACTAGAATTCACAAAAGCTTGTTTAAAAGGTATTCTTATGAAGAAAGCAAGTAGGGAAATTTTTGTAGATCTCTTTTTTTCAACTACCGGACAAATACCAAGTTATATCTGTCTTACATGTGTTGTTCTTATGTTGTACTTGCGTTTTATTTTACTTTAAGTCGATAAAATGTCCATCTTTTTTTCTAATTTCACAAAAATGTCCTTTTAGAGGTTTCGCTAAAACGTACATCTTTTTGTCGATAAAACTTCCTCATTCTTTCGTTAAAATTTTTTCATTTGGCTAAAATGTCTTCCTACGCATATATTTTATGTAAATATATGATATATTTACCTGTAACTAACTTACCTGTACAATTTACCTGTGCTAAATACTTTTCTTGCGCCCAATTGAAATACCCTTACTTCTTAAAATGCCCTATGAGTGGTTGATGCTAAACAGACACAAGAAAAAACTTAAACATTTGAAAAATGAAAAAAGGTCGATCATACATGTAGATTGCAATCCCCCCTAACCTTTTACTAAAGTTTGGTTTTTAAAATGTTTAGGAATGGTCAATATAAATATGATAAATCTAATTTAGAATTAAATATTTTTGCAGTCTAATATTGAAAACAACTCCAATAATTGTAAGGAATTGAAAAAGATATGGTTGCTAGATAGAATTTCCTAAAATAACAGGTCTTTGAGAGTTTTATGACATTTACCAAAACTAGAATCAAACATTTTTTTTGCAGTCTTACTACTGAAAACAATCACTGTTTAGTAAGGAATTGAAAAAGTATGGTTGCTAGGTTGAATTCCCCCAAAAATACTGGTCTTTGAGGGTTTCAAGAAATTTACCAGAACTAGAACAGAAGATTTTTGCAATCTATCTATGATGTTCCTTTACTGAGGTGGACCTGATGTTAAGGAAAGCCAAGTGCTTTAGTAAAGATGTTATTTATGTTTATAATGCAACCTCTCTATTTGTGTAAGTTAAATACATTGACTGTATTAACATACAGTGACTGACTGTTTAAAACTTTGTCAATGACGTCAACAATGTGTTTCCGTAGAAATTGTTCCATGACGTTGCAAGAAAGTATGGATTCATCTCAAGCTTACGACGTCTGCTTAACTTTTCAAATCATCATTTTCACCTATATATTTGATAAAATTTGGCTTGTTTTATGTTGCAGCATAAACACAATATAGTACATTGACTTGACATAAACGGAATATAAGGATTTGGCATGCCATAGGCACGCATTTTCCCTTGTTTCTAAGCCTTATGTTTTGTTGAAGTCAATGTACTGTTATTGTCTATGTGTGTGCCATTTGAGATCTGATTGGATTGTTACTCCCAAGTATTTTGCATTGTCTACGTGTTCTAATTGATTGCCGTGTAATGTGTAGATACGATAACGTAACCCTCAGTCCACTATTTTCGTGAGGGTTACGACTTGGTCCCATTGGTCGTAATGGAGCAACATAAATTTCAATTTGCATGCGAAATACCGACTGATATATAAACATTATCAATTTTTACTGCTTGTGAATCTATAATTTCTGTGCAAATATCTCCTGAAGTGGCTCAAAACGTTCTTTTTCTAAACGTGTTTTCAAAATTTGCCATTCCAGAATCTGAGGAATTGTGGGTACAGAGATTGTCTTTGAAATTTTGGTGTACGGACAATCGATTTTCAACCAATGACGTTATCTTATTTACGTTCTTGACCAATAAAAATATTTTGGTGTACGCTCTACCCACAATCCTTTAGTTTCTGAAACGACGAATTGTTCTCCAAGTTTCGGCCATTTAGAAATTCATTTTGGAGAAAATGATCGGATGTAGGATTTTAAAACCAATTCTGGACATCTCCGGGTTATATTATTGTTAAATTCTGGTCAATAACCGACATTGATTTGCATAATCCATGGCAGCATTTTATGATTTTACTCATTAATCTCTGTCAAACCAGCGATTTACTTTTCAAAACCTTTGCTTCAAATTTTCAATGTGATGTAAAACTCTTGTCACATGAAAAAAATATGCATATTTTATATCGAAAAGGGAGGAAAAATGTAAATTTGAGGATTTATTACAATCAAGGGTTTGGTAAGCTCATAATAAAACCATACTTCTAATATGGGAACAATGGAAACCATGACGACTAGCCAGATGAAAATCTCCAATAACATAATGAGCGACTTCACAACAGTCTTTAAGCTGAAATTGACGATATCACAATATGTTTTGTGCACAAAAATGTCAGTAAATCTGAAGTAATGGCTGTCGTTACTGTGTACACTACTGAGGTCTGCTCAGATCATGAAATGTCATATTAGAATCGAAATAATTCATGTTCGCCGGTGGTTTGTAGTCGATTTACATAAGGGTGTCCATTATTTTCGTTTATTTTTCCCCTCGCTCCACTACGCTACGCTCTGGGTAAAATTAAATATCAACGAAAATAATGGCCACCCATATGTAAATCTCCAACAAACCACCGGCGCCCATGAATTATTTCTTAATTTTGCCCTGTGTGAATCACACCGGGCCTGCTCCATTATGGGTGATGGGACCAAGTCATAACCCTCACGGGAACGTAGTGGACTGAGGATTACGTTATCATATCTATGTAATGTGTAGTTGTATTTGATCTTAGGTTTGTTTCTGCTGATGGAGGGAACATTCCATTTGTCTGGATGAAAGGCCATTTTCCTTGTTTTTTTCCAGGTACCAGGTTGTTTCACTCCTATTACCCGTTAGCTCCGGGTTATTTCGCGCCAGGATGTTTCGCACCGAAAGTGGGTTGTTTTGCTCCCATAATTAAAGGTAATATAATGCGTAATTGGCTATCAATGGAAATTAAAGATAATGTAATGCGTAATTGGCTATCGATGGATATAATATAAAAATATTATGTCAGATTTACTTTTGAATTTAATTAATGAAAATAGTGCATGATGATTTGCATCTAGCTTCTAGCAAGTAAATTCAGCTCCAAGAAGTATCAAGGGTCTTCTTGAACTTATGAGTCTTTGCTCATTGTTGAAGGCCTCATAGGGATTTTTTCAAAGGAAATTTATATTGAAACAATCCAAAAATCAAATGTCTACCTCATTTATACAAGAGGTCGATTTTTGTTTCAACAACTTCCCTGACTGTTCTACCTGTAATTTTTACCAGCTAAAGATTTTTTTCTCTTTCAACTTTTGCACTTCTTTTCAAATTTAGAATTCCTAATATTTTGAATTTATCTTCACTGAAGAGAACATGAATTTTTGAAATGCACATCTGCAGTGACTTAAGTATTTTTTTTACAAATATAAATATTGCAAAACATTACAATGATTGTAAACTATGTAAACTTTTATCCTTAGCACCCCTTTTCTTCGTAATAAATGTAGAATTCAATTTATTACATACCACTTATGAACGTGTTAAGTAATTTTTTTCAAAGTAAATGATATCTGATGGATACAAGAGTGAAACAGTAATCAACTTTGATGATATACCAGTATTTTTTAATAAACAGATGGGAACTTCAGTTAACCATTTTTGTTTACGAGGTAGAAATAAATGACCCTACCTGTTGCAAATGACTTAATCCTCCATCTTAGCCCCACTTCACCGGTGAACTCAAAATCTACACTGATCGGGTTCACGACAGTGAGCGTGGAGTCCATAGAAAGATTCCCTTTTGGAGAGATGTATGCCCTATATACATTTCATTTATCTCTTAGTCCAGATTCAGAATATAACAGAGTGAAAAAAGGCTGAAAACAGAAAAAATATACTGTGAAAAAAATGGCATCTTGTCAACAATCTCAGAGTTTACTGTCCAGGAATGCAATCCAATTTGACAAAAACTCAGTAATTTTATCATGCAAGTCAATTGCACATGTGTTTTTCTCCATTCTTCCTAGTCTCTGTCTCACTACACATATTACCTTGAGTAAAAATAAAGGGCTACGCAGAGCGCAGCATGATAGGACCGCTGCATGTCGACCACTGCAGTTGAACAAGTGTAATTTAAAGCAAATGTGGACACAGTAAAAAGCTTGACACAGTAATTAGCTGGTCACTAAATAGTGAAAATAAAGCTTACAATGAGAATAATCCATAGAAAAAAATCCCATCAAAATCTGATGAAAAATAAAGATTTCACATATTTCTTATAATTGCAATTTTGGCCCCTTTGACCCCTTATAGTTTGGAAACTGTAAGAGCTACACCAAATCAATTGAATATTACTTAAAGCTTACAATGAGAGGAATGCAAGGAAAAAAAATCCCATCAAAATCTAATGAAAAACTAGAGAATGTGTCCATAAGACACGGATGCCCCGCCAAAAGATTAATCGCAAAAGATAACCTTGTCATAAAATGTAGGTCAAAGCCACTTAATTGTCATTGATGTGGGCAGTACTCACCAAGGCAATTAATTTGATGAAATATCATAGTCCTATAATGTGTAGTTATTGAGAAATAAGACTTAAAGGCGAAACTTAACAAATTCACTGAAGCGTAAAATGTAGGTCAAGGCCACCTAACTGTCAATGATTTGGGCAATACTCATCAAGGCAATCAATTTGATGAAATATCATTGTCCTATAATGTGTAGTTGTTGAGAAATGGACTTAAATTCAAAACTTAACCAAAGTCAATGATGTGTATAATGTAGGTCAAAGCTACCTAATTGTCAATGATTTGGGTAGTACTCATCAAGGCAATTAATTTGATGAAATTTCATTGTCCTATAATGTGTGGTTGTTGAGAAATGGACATAAAACACAAAACTTAACCAAAGTCACTGAAGCATAAAATGTAGGTCAAAGCCACCTAATTGTCAATAATTTGGATAGTACTCGTCAAGGCAATTAATTTCATGAAATATCATTGTCTTATAATGTGTAGTTGTTGAGAAATGGACTTTAACACAAAACTTAACCAGAGTCACTCAAGCATGAAATGTAGGTCACAGAGTCAAACTACCTAGTGAACTCTGTAGTACTATCAAATATCTACCTACTGGCCTACTATCATTGTTCTACCTCTTACAGTGTCTGAGAAATGGACATAAACGCAGAACTTAACCGCACATACAGACGGACGGACGGACGAAAGGACGGACAAGGGTAACACTATGCGCCCCTTCCACATTCGTGGGCGGGGCATAGTAAAGATTTCACATATTTCTAATAATTGCAGTTTTGGCCCCTTTGACCCCTTATAGCCCGGAAACAGTAAGACCTACATCAAATCTGTTGACATAGTACTGAAAGCTTGCATTGAGAGGAATCCAAAGGAAAAAATCCCATCAAAATTGATCTAAAATAAAGATTTCACATATTTCTAAAAATTGCAATTCTGGCCCCTTTGACCCCATATAGTTAAGAAACGGAAAGAGCTACGCAAAATCTGTTGACATACTACTGAAAGCCTACAATGAGAGGAATCTAAAGAAAAAATCCCATTGAAACCAGATGAAAAATAAAAATTTCATGTAATCTGCAAATTTGCAATTTGCAATTTTGGCCCCATTAGGCCCCTCATAGCTTGGAAAGGAAACCAGTTATCAAAAATCTGGTGGTGCAGTGCTATGTTTATTTTTCATAAGGAATCCATTGCAAAAACCTGCATCAAAATCAGACTAAAAATAACAAAACTGAAATTTTTTAAATTCACCCCTTTTGGGCCCCATTGATCTCGTAAACAGTATATGCCACATGAAATCCATTGGCACAATTCAGATTGAAAATTTCCTAAGGAGTTTACTGAAAGAAATCCCATCAAAATCCTATAAATAATAAAGATTCTACAGTCAAATATGTGAAAACACCCAATTTAACCCTTTTTGGCCCCTTTTTCGGAAACGGGCGGGGCCAAGAACATAAAATTATGACCCAGACTTAAGCATGTGCCAAGAAACATCATACAAAAATTTGAAAATGATCCGTTTGCTGGAACCAAAGTTATTCTGTCCACAGACACGAAAATACCCAATTTTACCCCTTTTTCTAAAACGGGTGGGGCCACAAACCCGATATTAAAACCCAGGATTCAACTTATGCCAAGAAACCTCATATTGAAATTTGAAGATGATTCGTCCACTAGAAACAAAGTTATGCAGGCCATAGACGCCAACGCCAATGACTGCGCCATACCATAAACAACTGCAAAATTTTGGTGGTGTATAAACCAGAGGCTCCCAGGAGCCTGTATGGCTCACCTGGTTTTCAGTTGCCACAATCAAGGAAACATTGTAAGTTTTACAGTTGATCTTCAGTCTCTCAAACTTTCGTAGCTCGAACACCAATATCTTGAACTGTATTTCAAGTCTGATCATGTTTTCTATATTTCTTTGATGGGCTTTCTATACTTCCAACTTTTTTGGCAACCATTTGAAAATGGCAGTCAACAAATACTTTTCAGCTCCAGTTTTGAAGTAGTGACATCAATATCCACTTGGATATCAAATTTAATTGAAATCAGATAATGTTGAATTTTCCCTGCCTTTCGGTGGCCATTTTGAAAACGGCAGTCAACAAATAATTTTTAACATTGGTTTTGAAGTTTCCACATCAGTACCTATTTGGAAACTAAATTTCATTGAAATCGGACAATGTTGAATTTTCCCGCCTTTTTTGGCCGCCATTTTGAAAATGGCGGTCAACGAATAATTTTTAACATCAGTTTTGGAGTTGCGACATCAATATAACCTATTTTGAAACCAAATTTCATTGAAATTGGACAATGTTGAATTTTTCCCCCTTTTTTAGCGGCCATTTTGAAAATGGCGGTCAACAAATAATTTTTTACATCAGTTTGGAAGTTGCGACATCAATACCTATTTAGAAACCAAATTTCATTGAAACGGGACAATGTTGAATTTTCCCGCCTTTTTTGGCGGCCATTTTGAAAATGGCGGTCAATGGAAGTTTTTTCAACAGCAGTTTTGAAGTCACAACAGCAATATCTATTTGGAAACCAAATTTCATTGAAATCGGACAATGTTGAATTTTCCCGCCTTTTTTGGTGGCCATTTTGAAAATGGTGGTCAACAGACTATTTTCAACACCAGTTTTGAAGTGGCCACAGCATGGCAAACATTTCATCATGTTAAACTTAACCTTCATCTTCTATAGTTTTGGAAATTAAAGACGAAAAAATAAGAAAATTTTAAAAATTCGGTGATGAAAGGGCAATAACTCCTACAAGGGTTTATGGATATTCTTCAAAATTTCAGGGTGGGTAGATCTTGATATGCTGAACATTTTTACAATTAACACTTGACCTCTATCTATTACACTTTTTGAAATAAAAAATAAATAAAGGGCTACGCCGAGCGCAGCATGATACGACCGCAGCATGTCGACAACTGAAATTTGAACAAGTGTAATTTAAAAGTGAAAGTGGACACAGTTAAGAGCTTGTCACTGTGTATCTAGATGGACACAATAAGGAGCTTGACACAGTAATTAGCTGAAAACAAACTAAGGAACATGAAATTAGCCAGTTTGATCCCAGAAAGCTCAGAAACTGTAAGATTACCACTAAATCTGTTGACATACTACTGACAGCTTACATCAAAATGAATCAAATTTTTAAAAAATCTCATTGAAATCCAATGAAAAATAACAACTCGACATATTTTCAAATAAAGGGCTACACCGAGCGCAGCATGATACGACCGCAGCATGTCGACCACTGAAATTTCAACAAAAGTAGTTTAAAGTGAATGTGGACACAGTAAAGAGCTTGACACAATAATTAGATGGACACAAAAAGAAGCTAGACACAGTTATTAGCTAGAAACAAAATAGGGAAAAACCCTTTTGATTATTTACTGATAAAAAGCCGTAAGAGCTATGCAAAATATGTACTATCGCCCCTACGAAATGAAGTTCAAGACGTCATGAACTCTTCATGAACTGTACTTGAACAGCTTCACCTGTTCTTGAACAGTAGTTGAACTATTCATGAAAAAATCTCACTTGAGTTCATGAACTTGTAATTCATGAACCTGTTCAAGAAATGTTTTTGAACTGTTCATGAAAAAATCTCACTTGAGTTCATGAACTTGTAATTCATGAACCTGTTCAAGAAATGTTCTTGAACTGTTCATAAAAACAATCTCAATGAGTTCATGAACATTGATACAAGAACTTGTTCAAGAACATTTCTTGAACAGTTCATGAAAACAAACTCATCACATTTCATGAACATGATGTTCATGAATCTTTTTAATATATGTTCTTGAACATTTCATGAAAATACAAAAGAAATAAATTCATGAACAGAATGTGATTTCTGAGACTGTTTTTTCTGGAAAAAAATCTTGCAGTATTGAGATTAAAGAAAGGTTGCAATAAAGTAGAGAGCAGAAAACCAAATTTCTGGAAACTCAGTCCATCTCTAGATTTTCCATGGTGCCTCAGTGTGTTTACCATGAAAAATGAAGAAATTTTCCATGGAATTCCATGGGTCATGGAAAATAAAATCTTTTAAAATAATTCCATGGAATTCCATGGAAACTTTTCATGCATAGCATGGAAAGCTGAACTTTTTAGTCATGGAAATGGTCATGGAAGTAGGACTTAGTTTTATTTTCACATGGAAAATATTGAAAGTTGGACTAAGTTATTTTTCACATGGAAATTATGGTCAATGTGAAAAATAAACTAAGTCATATAGTGACACAGTACATTTGTACAATGTTGAATAATATAGGAATTAATTAATTGGGCTAAAATAAATCTCCGTCAATATTTAAGAACGTTTGTCGACTGGAAGTTTACTATATCATTTGCTATAATAAGATACAGGGCCCTACAAACAAACAAGGCGTGTAATGCCTGAAAAATGAAAAGATTTAAGATAAAATATAGCTTTTAAAAATTTTGTGACCAGGAACTTTTTATTTAATTGTCTTGATTAAGGTGTAAAATTGGACTGTGAAAGTTAGAAAGCCAGCTTATTCTTTTAAATTTTAAGGGATGACCATGATTTTTCAGGGAAAGCTTGAGGATTTTATTTCGATACGGGTTACTTCTTGAACTTCTTCTAACACAAGGTTACCCAAGATCTCACATTATCACGGCTTGATTAGGATGTGATCATGCCGATATAGGCGGGATTGCAGTCTGCTCCGTTAAGCACTAGTCCGAGACTAGTAAATTTGAATTTGGGCTAGTAAAATTTTTCAACCACTAGTCTGACCAGACTAGCAAGAATTTTTTAGTTGCAGAAACTTCATATTGCATTTTCTAGACAACAGGCTAAATCTACATTGCCTTTCATCACTGTTATTTTTTTCTTTTTTTTCGGACTAGTAAAATTGGATTTGGACTAGTCCATCTGTTACCTCAACTAGCCCGAAGGACTGGTGATGAAAAAAGTTTTTGGCGCAGACTGGGATTGGCCGGAATTTGGCATCACAGCACCGAAGTGTGATTTTCTGTAACAATGAAATCTTAGCGTGGTAGGCAAGATCACTTCTCCTCACCCTGCTGAGATCTCGCCTAAATTAGTTTTTGAATAGTCTGCATCTCAACATTCTGTATTTGTTGTCAAAGATAATCCCCCCACCCATCCCCCTCCCCCAATTTTTTTATCATAACACCAAAAATTATCCAAAGTGATTATGCAAATGTTGAATATGTGAACCAGCAGATAAGATATATACTGGTAGCTCATAATATAGTGGTATGTCGCTACTTAGCAGCCGTGATGCACAGTTAGAAATTTGGTTGAAATGATATATGGAACCCACGATATGATGAGAATCAACTTTAATAGTACCAAAAATAGATTTCTGGACTTTTTTTTATGAACCCTTTTACATTGTGTGCAGCTGCTCGGCGATGATCACTAGTCTTAGAAGATAAGCAAATCGTTATTTTAGGACCATTTGTAACTCCGTACCATTGTCAAAACGAAAGTGAAAGTAACTTGGTGAAGGTCAAATGCATTGGACATGCGCAGGAAAATGGCATGCAACGAAAAGATCAGAGGTTTTTGAAATTAATTTTTCCAATGATTAAATTTGTATTATAAAAAATCCATGAAATATTAATGTCTTGTTTGTTTAAATCGTGTGTCTAATGAAAAAATAACAAGAATGTCCCATGTATCGATAAATATGATTGGTAAATCGCTGCACCTTGTCCAATCAGCATCAACATTTCTCAACATCGTTGTAGGTCAGATTTGGCGCACATATTTTTAAACATGGAAGTCAGACGACAATATTCGTCACAGAACTTGATCTGTCTGTTTCATGGAATCTTTTGTAAAAAGGACAAAGGAAGATTTTTTTGATTCGGTACATACGTAGGACTGTCGGCCACGAAGCCACAAATTAGATTTTATTTGGCATTTTGCATATCGACAAGACGACAACGAGGGGAAGCTGGAGGGCCTACTAGGGGGAATCCTGTCTTTATTTTTCTAAATACCCCAATCCTGAACTAAAAGAAAATTAAAAACTGATGAAATCCCGATTACCTTTGAATTTATTTCCCGAAATCTCAAGCTTAAAAACGTCTAATCCCGACATCCCAAAAAAGGGCACATTCCTGTGACATAATGATTTTGAAATAAACAAGCCAACGTTTTATTGATAAAGTCTGTAAAATTTACCTTGCAAATTTGAAACAATTTATGCAAGGGTTTGTATACAAATCTTTGATTTATGCCAACTTCTCATATTACGAGTTCATTACAGTATATCCTGGTATTCATTCCAACCAAATTTTGGACTATGACCTCGCTGCTTTTACGTAGCTATATACAATGAAAATATGAGTTTTCAGTATACAATGTAAAAAGAAAGGTGTATATTTGTTTTGGTCAAGAAAAGATACCTCGGCTCACTTCATTGTGTTGGTTTGGGAATGAAGCAAATATCTAGATCAATATGGGAATGCACCTGGCAAGTTTATTTGTCTACAAGGGTATGATAGAAACGATAACGTAACCCTCAGGCTACTACGTCCTGTGAGGGTTACGACTTGTTCCCATTACCTTGATTACCCGTAATGGAGCAGCCCTCAGGTGTGATTCACATCGGGCAAAATAATGGTTTTTTTATGAGCTTATCAGACCTTTGAAAGTAAAAAATCTCCAAATTAACATTTTTCCTCCTTAATCAATAAAAAAAATGCATATCCTTCCTTAGGAAAAGTGTTGCACATCAAATTGAAAATCTGAAGCGATGGCTTTGAAAGTGAATTGCCATTATGACAGAGACTGATGAATAAAATCGTAAAATGCTGCCATAGATTCTGCAAATAAATGTTGGTCATAGACTGGAGTTTAACATTAATATTATCCGGAAATGACCGGATTTGGTTTTGAAATCCTACATCCAATCATCTTCATCAAAATTAATTTCAAAACGGCCGAAACTTGGAAAACAATTTTGAAAACACGTTTCAAAAAAGAACGTTTTGAGACACTTAAGGACATTCTAAAAAAAATATAAGAAACATAAGCAGTAAAACTTGATTGTGTTTATACATCAGTAGGTATTTCGCTTGCAAATTGAAACAAATTTTGCTCCATTACGGGTAATGGGACCAAGTCGTAACCCTCACGGGAACGTAGTGAACTGAGAGTTACATTATCGTATCTAGGGTATGAACTCGAGTTACTCCAGCACAAAATATATGATAAGAGTAGGAACTAAAGTGAAAACTATACTTTGTAATTATTTGTGTTGAATTGGCACCCGGGGGAGGGGGTCTCTTCCTATATATTGGTATACACAGATGTACCCCTAGAACTGGTCACTTTTTTTGACAAGTCAAATATATCGATGGGGTGCAATTTTCATCAACCTGTTATATCAATGGGTAGATAATTTGGCATACCATTATTAAAATCATGTTTGTGATACATTTAATCCTAATTATTGAGAGTAATTGTAACAAAAATTGACCTACGTGTAAATTATATTGCAAAATCAGTGTCCAGTGTGCAATATTTGCACTGGCAATTGCAACAATAAAACTAGATCACATTATTATACCTTAGGTTATACCGTATCTTTTTCTATAACAAATGATCATACAATATTTCTACTATTTTTTCGTTTTCAAAGTTTTGACTATTTTCCCTCATCAGCATAAACTATTTTTCCTCATTAACATATCTTTTTGTCTGGAGTTTCTTTCGGTATAATAAAACACTTACTGACTGTATATTTGCGGAATAGTAAGTTTATTGTCCCCTCGGATACAACTTTTGCCCTCGGCTACACCTCGAGCATAGTTGTACCTCGCAGTGTGGGAAACTAGCGGTAGACCTATAGACAATGACTATCAAAATTGACCTAAGGCTACCTTGTAATTATATTGCATAGACCGAATGTCTATGAAAATTTGTTCTGTAAGAATATAATATAGTGACTTGGTCTTTGACATTTGGTTTGGGGTGTATGCATGTTTACATTCTGGTAGACCTATTGTATATGATACATTACATTTTAGTTTCAAACACTGACCTCGGGGGCAATAAACTTACTATTTCAATCATACCCAGTCAATAAGTATAAAATATTTGATTGGGTCCAGATTTTAAATGGAAATATATAAATGGGTATGGTGATCCAATATATTGGGGGTGTTTTGAAAATCTATGCCGTACGTCTGTACCAAAAGTATAGGGCCAAGTTGTCTTAGGTACTCTAGGATCCTCGTAGTTGATAAATAAACTTGACCTCCATTTACAGATGTAGGTTGTATTTATAGGATACCATGTGACAAAAAGGGGGGATCGGATTTGCTTGTATTGATTTGTCAAACTTTCAAACAGTTCAACCAAGGATGACGGTTTGCGAGTAGGATTATTTTGGTTTGCTATTGTCAGATACTGCACAAGAAAACAGAAATATGTACAATGGACATGATGGATGCCAGCAGAAAATGGGTTTGCTTGTTTTCCTTTGTGGATACTATTATGTGCTATGTTCAATAACATGTTAGCACTATGTAGTTTTCCTAAAGGTTAATACATTTCATCTGCCAATCCTTTAAAGGTAAATGAAGCTAGTAAAAGGTAAGACACATAGCTAGATTAATGTAAATAAGGTTTACTGTAGATGTCAAACTCGTAATTCTTGAGTAATTCAAGAACAAAAGTTTTTGAACTGTTCATTACCTCTCATGAATTATTCATGAAATGTTCTTGGACAACAGTTCTTGAACTCTTAAAGAAAAGTTCTGGAGAAGTTCGTGAACATTAAATGAGAAAATTCATGAACTAAC
>MJUU01066187.1:19818-36667 GCA_002080025.1 Modiolus philippinarum | reverse complement strand
GTGTCCATAGCACAGTATTGAAAGTCCTTTCTGTCTACAAATACATCAAAGAAGTCGTAGTAAAATTGTAGCATTCTGAGTTTTCCATATTGGTAGACGAAAAATCCTATCTGAGATGGTAAATCGAGTTGGATGGTCTTCTTACTCATTTCCATTTCAAACGTAGTTGTGTCCAGCTGATTACATTGACGGAAAGATGGATCCACAAGATATCTACTGACCTGCTGTTCGTGACAATAGACGACATCTGTGTGGCGTTCTTTGTTGGTGATGGTTTTTGCATAAGACGAATTCCCGAAGAGTTTCATGGTCTCAGCTACAATCTTTTTATTGGTATCCGCATCACCAGCTCTTCTAGCAGTACTCACATGGTCTCCGAATTTCTGAAAGCATCGATTTGGAGTGTATTCCACCACTTGGTGAATCTTGGTCACTTTTAGTCCATGTTGTACATACCATTTAAACAGCGGTGTAATGATTAAGATCTTCTTACCAAACATGCTACCAATAAGACTTCTACGGGGTTGTGACATGATTCCTCGTTCTTCGGCATAGGTCCGCATGTGGTCTCCTATATCTTCTCTAGAGATCTGTACGTTTTTAAATACCGGTGGCATCTCTTCAAACTTCGCTTTGAGATCGTCGGGAACTTCAACATCGACTTCTACCACTCCAAAGATCTTATCTTCCAGCACAGCTTGATAAATAGACTTCTCTGACATCTTGAACTCTCCATCACAGGGCCTCTGTCTCTTCTTGACAAATGTTTTGATTTCTGGTTGTTCTTTTTTCATCTGTTCCCATTCACATTCCCAAATCTGTTTCACATTATAACCATTGCCTTGGATGTATTGTATTTTCTCTTGTGTTTTTTTATACCGCTGTTCCATCGTCTGGACATCCTTCTTCTTGTTTAAGTGACAATCGTGCCCGTGCCAGTAACAGCCCTGGAACTCGTACACCGTGTTGGTCTCTTTCACATATCCATCGACGGGTAATCGTCTCATTCCGATTAGTTTCTCTGTATTGTTTCCTTCGTGTCGCATCTGGTATCCTGTCTTCTCCGCTTCCCATTCCAACCAATCGAGAGCCATGCGTTCGTAACGTCTAGGAGTCTCTCTCCGGAACCCGGTCTCACTCTTTCTTCTAACAAAATGTCCAGTTGGCATCTCATTCATGATACACCACAGGTACAGGGCGTTGGCATCGTATCCGATGATCTTCTTGCAGGTCTTGGGATCTTCATAGTCTGTCGGTCTAATGGTGGTGACATCTTTCTCGTGGTATCGGTGGAACACGATGCTGGGTCCTCCAACGATGTTGTTCTTAAAGAGCTGGTACAGATCTTTGTTCTTTTCATTGGGAACGGTAAAGTAACTCTCCAAGCCCTGGAACATATATTTCAGAGTGAGTCCTGGCACGCTGATTCCATCTTTAAAAATATCCACTTTCTGTGTTTGGTAATATTCGTACATTTTCTGGATAGCTTCCAACATGGGCTCCACGTCTTTATTATTATACCATACCAGGAACTCTTTCATGGTAGACATCTGATGATCGGTCCAGACTCTCTGGCACCATTGGTATTCTTCTGCTGATATGTTGGCGTTTTTTAAATGACTGAAGAACGCATCGTGGTCTGGCAGCTGGTTCACCTCCAGTTTCTCTAATGATGTCATCCATTCGTATGGAAAAAATCCTTTTTCTTCTGTGCACCCATATGCTTTCAGGAACTGGCTGTAGCTGAATCCTGGTGCTAGATAGTTGGTTATGTCCAGGAACTTTAATGTCTCTGTTTTTACACACATAAAGTTGTTGTTTCTTTTGACCACATAACTGATGTTCTGATTCTTTACCAATTCAGCAAAAAAGTCGATCTTCATGGCATTGACATCGTATTTCCCAGAATTAAATCCAACCACGGGTAGTTCTTTTAAATATTTCTCTAACTTCTGTTGTAATTTGTAAAGGTAATGGTTCTTCCCCTTCTGTTCTCTTTCTTCACCATCTAAACCCTCTAAATCAATGTCAATGCGTTCTTGTAGTTGTTGAAATACATCTTCATATTTCATCATCAAACAGTGGTAGGCTTCTTCACTAATTTCAGATAAATACTTGAGACAGGATTCGACGGTGTTTCTGGAGTCTCCTTCCGAGACGAAGCATACGGGATGCATGTAGCCAGGAACGTTGGAGCAGACAGATACGCTAAGAAGAACATGTTGGTTGGTCCAGGTAATTTTTTCTGATGGTCTTTTCTCTGTTGGCTGGAGCATGACCTCGATGTCGTAGGTAGCTCTATATGGATAATATCGGTCTGTTGTGGCAACGTCGATGGACTCGTCTTCTAGTAATTCAAATATTGTAGACTGTGTATGGTATACTCCACCAGGATATTTATAGATGACATCTCCGGTACAAGTTTTCTCGTGGCGGTGAAGATGTCCAATATGGGTCCATAATTTGTCGCATTTAGAACACAGGTAGCTGTGACTGTATTTCTTCATGTCTTTGATATTACTGAAATGCCGTTCGTATAAGTTCAGGTTCATGGTGTTCTCGTAATTGTATGGTGAACGTCGTACTAGTCTGGCTGTGATAGTTTCCTCTTCTGTTTGTTGTAGGTCGTAGACGTATACGTTGATTCCAAAAAGTCTTTCTACTATCACTAAGTCGTCTAAAGATACACCTTCAAACTGTTTGCCATCCATTCCACGGTGCTGCAGGTACTGACGAAAGTATGTCTTGGCTGGACGTTCAACGTCTTTAGCTGGAGCTCCTCGGTGTACGGCTAAACACCGGAACAAGCAGAGGTTATCGTCGTACGGTCCGTGGGATCCACCAGTTAAACATACCAAGCCTTTATTTCTCAGGAAGAAGTCTGGTAGATGGACTTTGGCTCCAATCGGGTGTTGGACGAGTTTGTTGATGTAGAACGTGACGTTCGTTAGTAGATGGACGACCCATTTGGTGCTATCTCTTTGCTGACGGATGAATTCGAGTATATCTTGACGAGTTAGTTCCTCGATGAATTTCTCTAAATCTTCTACTGTTCTAATCAGATGAGGTACTTCAAAAAATCTGGCATTGTTTTGGCTGGAATGATAATAACGTAACTCTCCCGTCTCGATGTGGCGAAGAATAAATCCAAAGGAGAGATTAAGTTTGAAAGCTGTAGTCTGCTGCTGGAATATGTACTGTGCCATTTCTGGAAACGTGGACACGGTAATGTTGTTCAAGGTGAAGTTATACCGATCCTGGACGACGTTTCCTGTATTCTCTTCTGTCCGGATGGATCTCCAGTTTCTTAAGTAGAGTACTCTGGTCTCTTCATCCTCTGGCAACTGTATATCAGTTGGTGACGGTGGTGGAGACTGAGGTGGTGGTGGGGATGGCTCTGTTTTTGGCGTCTTGGCTGGCTGTAGTCCAGATGGTCCAGGTTCCTGTGATTTAGTGGTTGGGTACTGGACTGGTCTCTTCTTGGAATTTGGTTTCAGATGAAGAGCTCGATGACGTGCCAGGATGTCCGATCTGTTGAAGAACTGTCCACAGATGTCACATGATAAGTGATATTGGTGGCTAGCTTCGTGTCTGTTTCTGTTGTCTTTTCGGTCAAACGTCTTACCACACTCCCCACAGGTATATGCAGCTGGATCTGATTGGTGGGTCTTCTGGTGACGTATCAGGTTTTTTATCTCTGTATACTTTTTTCCGCAAATACTGCAGGAGAACATCTTGTTCTGTGACAGAATGAAATTGAATATAAATATATATATATATATACTCTGGACGCGGACGTGATAGAAGACACCTTTGCATACGTGACGTGTGCAAAAGTAGAGGGTCGTGTGCAAAGGTAAAGGGTCGTGTGCACCAATAGAGGGACGTGTGCAACAGTAGAAGGACATGTGCACTCAGCATTTTTTTCTGAAAATCAGTGGTACTTAGTTATTTTGAACAATGTTGTAATTTTCCCGCTATCCAAAGCAACCGTTACCATGTTGAAAATGTCTCACATGATTCATTTGTCAAATTTTAACTTTTTATCTCTTATAATTCACAAGTTATTGACAATTTTCCATTGCGCATGCGCAATAATGATTTCGTACTTTTTTATGTTTGCTTTGATCATTTAGCTATCCATAGGTCAAATTCTAACTTTTTATCTCTTACAATTCAAAAGTTACAGCTAATTTTTCATTGCGCATGCGCAATGCTCATTTCGTATTTATGTTTATTATACATATATTGGGATTCATTATAGTCATTATAGATGTTCATAATTTAAATTGTAACTTTTTATCTCTTATAATTCAAAAGTTATCATTTTTTTATGACGCTAACTATATTCCATACATAAAGATGAACGAGTTATCTCCCATCTTTAACGTTGTAAATGACGTAACAAAGCGTGCTGTTGCTAAGTGCACATTCAATGGATAACACTAGTCTTGTTAAGGTAAGCAGTTTTCTTTATTACCGTGTGATATAGAATGTAATATACAGATATCCGTGCACTATCAGTGAAGTATTTGAAATAACGTGACATGTAAACAAACAAACTATGGAAAGTTATAATGAACCATAATTTGAAAGTTCAGATGATTCATTGAAAACAGAGTGCAAGTTGCTTATTCCAATATCTATTTATGAAGATGATTATGCAAGTGTGTAAAAGTCTACGATTATACCCGAAAACTATGGAAAGACATGAGCACATCCGTAGGAAAACTTTAAATGCACGGTATAATGGGTTTAAACATCTAGGATTTCAGTTGTTGAAGAAATTTGTGCAAGGTTATAAAAATCTATCAGTGTACGTACCAGAAAAACATTGAAGGCACCCGCAAACATGTGGAACTACTCAGAAATATATGAAAGATATTGAAACATAACGAAGAGTATTGGAAAAAGTACGGGAAAATGTAAAATCGCGGGAAATTGTGATCAACAAAACGTCATTGCGTCAACAAGAAATGCAAATTCGTTATTTCAAGATGGGAATTCAATCAGTACAGACGTAGAGAGACTATTTGACGAAAATAAAATGGATTTAATACACGGAATGTGAAATGGAACAGTGTTTGTTGTGACAAAACATTACGGAATGTTCAATCTACGGAAGAACTTTTTAAAAGCATCGTAATGCTTTGACGAAAAATAAAATGGATTTAATACACGGAATGTGAAACGGAATGTTCAGTTCAAGTCTACGGAACAACTTTTTAAAACCATCGCAATGATTTAACGAAAAATAAAATGGATTTACCACACGGAATGTGAAACGGAATGTTCAGTTCACGTATATGAAATGAAAACAAAAATGTGTTATTTAGGTTCTTTGTTTTGTGAAGATGTTAACATAATCATCTTTCATGACTTTGAGCTTAGAGAATGCATAATGTCAACAATGGACAAGTTGGATGGACGTTTTTAAAAGCAGAAACATTATTTTGACGAAAATGTAATTTTGTAATTTGCTTCAAGCAAATAGATATTCAAATTTACGGATATAAAATGGATTTCATACACAAATAAGGAAAGACCATTTTATTTAAAGGAAAAAAAAAATAAGTAAAGCGGGAATTTTACATTGAAAATATGAAGATATGATGAATTGTATGCTAATTCTTTATGAATATTATTATTTAGAGAAATGTTTGAAAAAAAACTTTCCAGAAATCAATGTTTTTTATGCAAATATTAAAATAACACAAATTCGGAATATATGGAAATGTGATTCAATTAGTAGTCTGAATTTCTTAAGGATAACATATTTTGATGGGGGCAATACGTGTGTGAATCAATCAAAAGACTGAAGTTTCCAAGGATAACATGCCTTGGTGTGGGCAATACGTGTGTGAATCAATCAAAAGACTGAAGTTTCTAAGGATAACATGTATTGGTGGGGGCAATACGTGTGTGAATCAATCAAAAGACTGAAGTTTCTAAGGATTCTAGGACTAGTTAGAGGTGTATCAACTATTTTTTCAATGTTGGGGGAGCACGGATGTTGGGACAAAAAGGTAAGAATAAAATGACTTACTTTGTTTACTTCTTCTGTAAATCCAAACGAATATCCTCAACTAAAATCACAAAAATGTCTTTTAGAAAATTACAATTTTCTAAATAAATGTCAATCACAAAAATCACCAAATCTGTTCAATCTGTTTTAGCTCTGGTAAAACAACAGTTTCTTCTGGAAATAGTCAGAATATAATCTTCTCTGTAAAATGGATCTTCTCTACGTAGTAACACACAACAAAAATTATCTTCTCTGTAAATGAATCTTCTCTATATGGTAACACACAACAACGTCTTTGACAATCTTCTCTGTAAAACACGAATCTTTTCTACGTAGGCTCTATCTAGTCAACAATTTAACTGTGGAAGAGTAACGGTTTTCAAAATTACGCTCTATTTATACCCTCAAATATTGTTTATTCTACGTCATTCATAACAAGTTTTTGATAAGTCAATAATATAACGTCATTCATAACAAGTTTTTGATTAGTCAATAGTATTACGTCATTCGTAACAAGTTTTTGATTAGTCAATAGTATTACGTCATTCATAACAAGTTTTTGATTAGTCAATAGTATTACGTCATTCATAACAAGTTTGAGTACGTCACTTCGGAACACTTCGTGTTCTCATGGCAACACCACCGGGTTCGGGATATGACGAAGAGATCGACACCACTTCGGAACACTTCGTGTTCCTATGGCAACGCTCCGCCGCACGGCTCCTCCGCAAATGATAATTTGCCTGTCCCTCTATACTACTGATGTCGGTCTCATTTGTCTCCTATTATTATTGTCACAGAAAGTGTTTCAGCATGTAACATACATTTTAGGGGGTACGATTATCCAAATTTTTCGTAATTTTTCTTATTCGGAACCTTGATTTTGCAGGGGATTATAATATACCCCGTTTTGAGAGCTGGGACGACCCCATACGATCCCGGCACCTCAACATACTGGCAGCAAAAATATTTGTGCAATAAACTTTTTTTTAAAATTTGCATATTTTTTATTAGGCTACTTAAAATCAATACCATGTTCGTCTGTATACCCCGTTTTGAGAGCTGGGACGACCCCATACGATCCCGGCACCTCAACATACTGGCAGCAAAAATATTTGTGCAATAAACTTTTTTTTTAAATTTGCATATTTTTTTATTAGGCTACATAAAATCAATACCATGTTCGTCTG
This sequence comes from Modiolus philippinarum, assembly GCA_002080025.1. Classification (NCBI taxonomy): domain Eukaryota; kingdom Metazoa; phylum Mollusca; class Bivalvia; order Mytilida; family Modiolidae; genus Modiolus; species Modiolus philippinarum. The sequence continues at coordinate 29,452 of MJUU01066187.1, read as the reverse complement.
ATTCGCCGAGTGTAACGTCGGGCGTATGACACTTGCGCCAATTTTGGAAATTATCATTCTTTCAATTGCGCCGATTTTCGTTTTTTTCATTATCGCCCATTTGATTTGTTTCGTTTGTGAAGTAAGTAAGTAAGTAAGAAAATTTTTACTTAAAGTCGGTATAAAATCACAACAATACAACACATGCAAGCTCTGAAGAGCTTTTGACCGACATACAATTACAACATGCAGTTGACATACATTAAAACATTACATAGTTAAAAACAATATACACAGAGAAAAGCACATATAAAACATAAAAAAAATATCAGCACTAGCACACTAAGATACATGCAAACAATTAAATAAATGTCAAGCAGCAGCAAGTTAAAAGAATTGTGAGCAACATTTAAATATCAACTTTCTATACGATTCTAAATTCTAAATAATATCAAGATTATATCAGATATAATAAAACTATTAATTTCGCTAATTAACAAATACTTATTCTCGGCACATCTTGATTTTTTTAAATGCCGGATAATCAGTTCTATAATTAATCAAAATTGATGTAAAACTATTTCAAGAATACTTTTTTTTGGGTAACATGTATGATGTAAAATGTAAAAGATCCAATGATGATAAATTAAGCGAATATAAGGCATAATTTATTAGCTGTGATTACCATCCAAACAACATAGAAGAAGAAATGGATTAATAGGATCTTGCATAAGATCAGATTAAAGATCGGGATATCTTTCACAAGTGTAAGAAATTTCGTCTTTTCTCGAGTGGAGCGTAGCGAAACGAGAGGAAAAGACGTAGAATTTCTTAAACGAGTGAAAGATATCCCGATCTTTAATTTTGATCGAATGCAAGTGCCTATTTCTTCCGTAAAAAGCGAAAAGAAACGTCTAGAAACCTTTACTGTTTGAACAACGTTGTCGCCATACTTTGTGACGTCAGGTGTTTTATGACGTTAAGTCATGGTAACGATTGTTGTATCACAAAAATCAACACGTCTGGTTGGTCATTTACCGGTGTGAGATGAGGTCGCGTGCATCGATCTCTCACTGCAAATCACCATTTACGGAAGAACTAATAATCTCGACAATTTCAGATTGTCATAGGTGTCCTGCTCACTGTAAATATGTACAGTTTATTTACTGACATGTCTTAAATGCACCTAATTTTGTTAAAGTTTTTTGAACACTATCTAATATTTTAAATCCATGCCTATACGTGGGTGTGGGTGCAATATTATCCCGTCAATGAATGGGAGTGCGCCGAAGAACGGCGGAAGATACCTGTGAAGTGAAATGAAGAAGTGAAGTGATTACTAACATATAAGAGGTATTTACTTCGCTGTAAAACCCCTTGAAGACCATGGTCTTAAAAATGCGCGCGCATGATGTTATTGCTCTCCTATAAGAAGTTATGAATGTTACTTCCGGAATATTTGAAATCTAGTGTCAGTAGTGATTTCAAAAAAAAAAAATATATAGATTCTACAAATACAAGAGGCACAATACAAATATAATATTTTTATTTGTAGTATTGTTTCCAAGGGTATGCTTAGTTATAAATTTCTTCATTAAATGAATCACATGGCACGGTATAATCAATTAAGCAATCCAAAATATACAATCTTGAAATCGTGCCGTAGATTTTAAAACCACTTTGTGTTCTATTCATTGCTAAATTGTGGCAACCCTGATAACATTATAAATTTACTCACGATCAGCACGGGTTTTTACCGAGCTACATTGTTCAACATGCAAGCCATTTCAAAAACTAACTTTTAACCTAACCTAATTCAACCCAATGACACAGCCTATGGCACTAGGTGGCACACTNATATATTTTACAGAAAGATTGGGTAAAGGATGGAGAACATGTTTTGAGGATAAAAATCTTTAAAATGGCGGCCGTTGCCACGGAAACGATAAAAGGTGGGAAATAAAAGTTCTCGAAGTTGCAGGAAACTAACGAAAGATGATGTCGAAATTTGCAGGACTTCTAATATGGGGGTGTTTGGGCGACTTCTGTGTTTGCATCCAAACACAATTATCACTTGTTATTATTATTATTATTATTATTATTCTTTTTCTTCTTCCAATAAATTTTGTCCGAAGGATTATTTNTATTCAAATGAAACTTGGTAGGAAGTTAGATCAGCATAAGGAGTTGTGCTTTCCATGAAAAAAATTTTCAAAATGGCCGCCATTTCCAAGATGGCGGCCAAATTACGTCGAAATTTCAACTTTGTCGGATCTAAACGAAAATTGATTTCTAGGTAGATTTTGACGCTGCGAACAACATGGGATCGTCGAATGGGGAGTCTGGGGTGACATCAGCTATTGCTTGCAATTGCAAATCTAGTTATTATTATTATTATTCTTTTTCTTCTTCCAATAAATTTTGTCCGAAGGATTATTTCGTGATGGCTTGATATATTCAAATGAAACTTGGTAGGAAATTAGATCAGCATAAGGAGTTGTGCTTTCCATGAAAAAAAATTTCAAAATGGCCGCCATTTCCAAGATGGCGGCCAATTTACGTCGAAATTTCAACTTTGTCGGATCTCAACGAAAATTGATTTCTAGGTAGATTTTGACGCTGCGAACAACATGGGATCGTCGAATGGGGAGTCTGGGGTGACATCAGCTATTGCTTGCAATTGCAAATCTAGTTCTTATTATAATTTTTTATTATTCCAGCCAAAGTTTGTCCGGTCAATTACTCAGCGATGCATGATCAGAAGTTCATGAAACTTGACATGAAGTTGGATCACCATATGAAGATGTGCGTTTTAATATTTTTTTTCAAAATGGCCGCCATTTCCAAGATGGCCGCCAAAATACGTCAAAATTTCAACGTTGTCGAATTTCAACGAAAATTGATTTCTAGGTAGATGTTTACACTGCAAACAAGATGGGAGTATCGAATTGGCTGCCAGGGGCGACATCAGCTATCGCTTGCAATTGCAAATCTAGTATTGTTATTTCTTTTCTCTTTTATTTTCTTCCAATGATTTTTGTCCGGCTTATTTCTCAAAGATGTCAGGACAGAATTCATTCATACTTGGCACAAAGTTCAACCACCATGAGAAGATGTGCATGCACTAACAAAAATTTTCAAAATGACTGCCATTTTCAAGATGGCCGCCATTTTACGTCAAAATATTGAGGATTCAATAAATCAGGAACTGATTGGCAGAATTTGTTCATATTTTGTATTAATGTTTAATAAGATGAAAGGAAGGAATTCATGCAAAAAAAATTTGCAAAATGTCCGTCATATTCAAGATGGCCGCCAAAATACGTAAAAATTTCAACATTGTCCGATTTCAATGAAAATTGATTTCTAGGTAGATTTGACGCTACGAACAAGATGGAATCATTGACTTGGACGTCTGGGGCGACATCAGCTATTGCTTGCAATTGCAAATCTTGTTCTTCTTCTTGTCTTTCCGCCTCAAAATTTGTCCACGCATTTTCTCAGAGACTACTGCTCGGATCTTGACCAAACTTCATTGGTTGATGGACCCCCATGTGAGGATTTGCAATCCGGTCTTGGAATTTTCAAAATGGCACCGGTTGCCATGGAAATGGCAAAAAAGGCGGGAAAATCAAAGAGCTCCGAATGGATGAAAATTTACAGGAAGGTTACTTAGGACATGGGGAATAGGTTTCTGGTGTCCAAGACTTCAAAATGGCACCCGTTGCCATGGAAACGACAAAAAAGGCGGGAAAATCAAAGTTCTCAGAATTGGATGAACATTTATAGGAAGGTTGTTAAAGACACGAGGAATTAAATTCTGCTCTCCAAGACTTCGAAATGGCAACCGTTGCCATGAAAACAGAAAAAAGGTGTGAAAATTGAAAGTGCTCAGAATTGATTGAAAATCAACAGACAGGTTGCTTACGATGTGTGGAAGTGGTTTTTAGCCCAGATTTATAATTTGGGAGTTCGTTTGGGAGACTTTTGTATCAGCATCCTGATACAGTTATAATTTTTTAATATTGTTATTACCCGCATTTAATATACAGCAGATTTTTACTTCCACGAGAAACACAATCTTGTAATTTTTGAGGATGCTGTCTGAGGTAATTGTAGAAAGTTTGTAAGCTGCGTGACAAAAAGAATTGTAATTATTACGTTTGTTTGTCTAATACAACAGACGATACTTTGTTTTATTGCCTGATAATCATATATCTATATTTTTATGGAATATGGCTTTCATTCTATTTGGTATAAGAGCACTTTTTGGAGATGTCAAGTAGTTCACAAAGGTATGGAGTTTCTCATTTAAGAACTAATTAAATATATTAGGTCAACGTAAGAGCGAACTCACCTGATCTCATCCATTGTTTTTATTGGGTCGTGTTGCTCATTTATGCATATGTATGTGCCTTCATTTTCTTTTCTGTGCCCTACTCATGTTATGTCTTTGTTTTTCGCGACGTTGCCATTATCCTTGGATTGTTAGTTTTAGCCTGACGGTTCGGTTCTCACTTACGTTAAACACCATGTATTCGTGCAAGTATTCGTGCAAAATTCTTACATGTATAAACTGTTTTTAGAGCGTTTAATCTTTAAAGTTAAAAATGTTGAAAACAATATTAATCGCATTTTTACTTTTCTTCTGAATTTGAATTTATTTGAAGTCCGTAAGCCATTCTTGTTTTCATGAAGATAATGCCTTTACTCTGTAATAAAATTGGATTTAGGTTTTTCAGAAATAATATGCACACTACAAGAAAAAAGATCAAAGGACATAGATTCTAGACATTTAAAAAGATACCCGGTTGAAATAGATTCGTCTTCTTGACATTTGCATGTAACGATATTGAATATTTTTTCTGTTTATACACGAATAGCTTCAGCTAGATATTGTTTTGTTTTTAGATGAATGAAATCTTACACAATTTTGCTCAATTCATTGGCCTGCAGTGATGTATTGATGTTCATCACATTTGTCCAAATAACTAAATACCGAAGTCACTGTGAATTTACTTTCTGCATATGCGCATTTCGACAACTTATGTCTCATCAGTGCAGAATGAGTGCAAGCATTCTGAAACAATAAGTTGCCTTTAAAATGTATTCATGTATTGCTGTAGCATTTGCGAATACTAGTAGTTCATCTTACAGATAAATTCTTCAGTACCTTATGACAAGAAATATATCAAATCATATGACTTTATCAACAACCATTTATAGAACCACAAAAGTGGTTGTTAACATACTAGTATTCAAATTATAGGTTCAGTTGCCCAACTGCGCCTACAAGTAAATATATCGCTGTGACCAACGTAGAAGGAGCAAGTAGTTATTTTATTTTGATTTGTTTGGTTTTTGCCATGTCTCTGATTTTGATTATATTGGTTTCTGCCATTTCTCTGATTTTGATTAGAATGGTTTTTGCCATGTCTCTGATTTTGATTACATTGGTTTTTTCCATGTCTCTGATTTTGATTAGATTGGTTTTTGTCATGTCTCTGATTTTGATTATATTGGTTTCTGCCATTTCTCTGATTTTGATTAGATTGGTTTTTGCCATGTCTCTGATTTTGATTACATTGGTTTTTTTCCATGTCTCTGATTTTGATTTGATTGGTTTTTGCTATGTCTCTGATTTTAATTACATTGGTTTTTGTCATGTCTCTGATTTTGATTAGATTGGTTTTTGCTATGTCTCTGATTTTAATTACATTGGTTTTTGCCATGTCTCTGATGTTGATTGGATTGGTTTTTTTGCGATGTCTCTGAATTTGCTTATATTGGTTTTTGCCATGTCTCTGATTATGAATACATTGGTTTTTGCCATGTCTCTGATTTTGATTAGATGGGTTTTGCCATTTCTCTGATTTTGATTAGATTGGTTTTTTTTCATGTCTCTGATTTCGATCAGATTGCTTTTTTCATGTCTCTGATTTTGATTAGATTGGTTTTTTCCATGTCTCTGATTTTGATTAGATTGGTTTTTGCCATGTCTCTGATTTTGATTAGATTAGTTTTTGCCATGTCTCTGATTTTGATTAGATTGGTTTTTGTCATGTCTTTGATGTTGATTGGATTGGTTTTTGCGATGTCTCTGACTTTGCTTAAATTGGTTTTTGCCATGTCTCTGATTATGAATACATTGGTTTTTGCCATGTCTCTGATTTTGATTAGATGGGTTTTTGCCATTTATCTGATTTTGATTAGATGGGTTTTTGCCAGGTCTCTGATTTTGATGAGATTGGTTTTTCCATGTCTCTGATTTTGATTAAATTAGTTTTTGCCGTGTCTCTGATTTTGAATACATTGGTCTTTGCCAAGTCTCTGATTTTGATTTGATTGGTTTTTGTCATGTTTTTTGACTTTGCTCTTTGTAATAACCCAAGATTTTGTTCCTGATGTATTCTGCTACTGTTGTTTCACTGTGTGAATCCCCTTAAATACATAAAAAGAGACATCTAGTGATACAAAAGTTAGACATGCCAAGACTTTTAAGTTTAAAAACAGTATTTCTGCCACTACATGAATAGCAATTATTCAACTGTAAATTGAGTCAGGTATTAAAATAAACATGTTTTGAAGAAGGTAACTATATTTTTAAGTTTGGTATGAAGGTGGTGAATATTTAGTAACAAATTCATGAATGAAAGAAGTAAATGTATGGAAATGCCATGCAGATGTGTGGTGTTGAAAAGCCTTTTCGATTTCGTTTGTTCTTCACTGGGTTCAATAGACGATGTTTATCATATTCATTAAAATACATCAATTGCTTGTCCTAAAATTTTATATTGCTATCATAGATTATTTTGATCCCGAATTATTTTTTTGTACACAGGGAGGTGTGCTTATGGTAGAATTTTTGTCTCGTGATGAATGTTCGCGTAAAATCTTAAATGTAAGTTGATAATTTAATTGTCGGTTTGTATCTACATATATTGGAAATGTATAGTGCTTTACATATTTTTCTTAATTTTTCAGATGTTTCAATATAAAATTCTAATTTCTGTGTATTTCGTTATCATTTTAAATATCAGGCACTTTGACGTGGTTAGAATTCAATTCGTTTTTGTTTTTTCTTGTACAGTTCCTATTTACTTTGTGGCATGTGTTTATGTTTTTCGGCCATTGTAGGTGTTTCTTGTTATCTTTTTTATTCTATTTTAAGTACAATAAGATTTGAGTGAAATAAACAAGAAGTCAAACAAAAATAACTTGATATAAATTAAAATATTCACGTTTCGAAATGCGTTACCCTTAACAAAAATTATGAATGCCGATGTTAGAAGGTTTCTAGATTATCAATATCACTTAAAGGCGTTACAGAATACGTAATCTGATGAAAACGACAGGATTATAACGATTTTGGAATGGACTTAATGTGTTTGAAAGGTAATCGGTCTAGAAAAAAATCTTTTGTAGGTGCATGGATTACTATGAGTTATGTGCTTAAAAATGCCTCCCACAATAACAAAAAAGGTTGAATCTGCTTTGATTAGCTATACATGTCTTATTGTAAGATATGGTGATGACAAACAGAAAATCCGGATATAAATAGAAATCTTTCAATATATGACTTTAAAAGAAGCAGCTGAAAAGTTCAATGAAATCAATGAAGCTGACTTGGAATAATTTTATGATTTCAGTTTTAGTGCACTACATTCACATTACAACACTTTATGTATTCCAATAGTTGAGCTATTGGAAACGAAACAAAACAAAATACCGAAATTACAGCAAAGCTGTATTCGAACAATTCAACTCTCTTCACTACTGATTAAATCCATTTTTTTAAACAACAAGAACTCCTTATCAAAATAGCATCACAAAAACTAAAGAATAGACAAAAAATACACAACATTAACCAAACATTTAGTCAATTACAATCTAAGGATAGAGATATGCCACTGTGAGATCAAAATTACATACTTTTCGATATGGAAAACTAAACAATAGTATCATTATATTGTGAAAGGGCTATTAAGAATATGCGCACAAAATAATTTTGCCTCAAATAAATATCAGGAAATGTTTCTTATTTCAGCAAAAGTGTAACTAAATGTGAAGAACAAAGAGCGACCTTTTCGAAAGCAAACAAAGCGTTTTTACCTATAAGGAAAAAAGCAAACTTGTATTTAGAATCCAGATTGCCGTTTGAATATCTTATGATAAAAGACGAAATCCAAACCATATAAAAACAATAATCTGATAAAGAACAAATCCTTGAAATTACCCCAGCCTCAGTAATGCAGAAGGAAATACTAAAATTTGTATCTTTAGATATATTAATCTACGAGACGACTAGTCTTCTTGCCAGTACTGTACGAATCTTGAAATGACAATGAAACTAACATTCCGCCAGCAGATGCATTGACCCCATGTTGAGTATTTTAACATCAAATAAATATGAAAAAGAAAGGAAATGGGTTAAATGTCAAGGAGACAACATCACATATCCAGGTTAAAACGACCGAAAACAAAGCATTTAGGGGTCACCACACGGTCTTCAACACAGTGAGGAACCCCACACTATATAGCAAGCCCTAAATGGCCCAAAAAAAGGTTAAAAAAAGTAAATAAATCAATGGAAACAAATTACATCTAAAAACCCGAATATCAAGAAACTAAGATTTTATATAAGTAAAGACAAGGACAAGCCAATGACCAACATGTTCCTAACTTGGGACAGGCGCAAAAATTGTGGCGGGGTTAAACTCGTTTTCTTGGATCCAAACACTCCCCCTGTGTGTGGTGAATGGATAAAAACTAAAAGACTTGCAGTAAAAATCAAACTAGAAAAAAGTCCAACCTATCAAGACGAGTACCTTTACAATGAAGTACATAAAACATGGATACAAAACACATTGGTACTATCCTGACAAATGCTCGCAGTTACTGACAGCTAGCTAGGGACATGATTTCCGTGGACTATGATATCAAGCCTGCTTACATATGAAACTTCAATTGATAAACTTCTAAATAGCTAGATTTCGCACAACAACATCATCAATTATGAAAGATGAACATGATATTGTGCTATGCCAAATGCTGCCAATATGAAAAAATGTTTGAATTTAGTTACGGGGTAAAGCATAAATAAATATACACGTATTTTGCAATAAAAGTATGTCACAAGTATTTGCATTGTTTAAAGTCAATCAAAAATGTGTATTCTATCATTCCCAGCATCAGAAATTATATTAACAATAATTTTGAGTGTGCCTCTGTTGGTGGATTGTTAGTCAATGTACTGGCTACTGAGTTGGAACTTACAGTCTACCAGCAGATACACCGGCTATGTGGTAGTAAATAACACAATACCGTTAGTCAATGTACTGGCTACTGAGTTGGAACTAACAGTCTACCAGCAGATACATCGGCTATGTTGTAGTAAATAACACAATACCGTTAGTCAATGTACTGGCTTCTGAGTTGGAACTAACATTCTACCAGCAGATACACCGGCTATGTGGTAGTAAATAACACAATACCGTTAGTCAATGTACTGGCTACTGAGTTGGAACTAACTGTCTACCAGCAGATACACCGGCTATGTGGTAGTAAATTACACAATACCGTTAGTCAATGTACTGGCTACTGAGTTGAAACTAACAGTCTACCAGCAGATACATCGGCTATGTTGTAGTAAATA
>MJUU01066187.1:5577-19758 GCA_002080025.1 Modiolus philippinarum | reverse complement strand
ACCGTTAGTCAATGTACTGGCTACTGAGTTGGAACTAACAGTCTACCAGCAGATGCACCAGCTGTGTGGTAGTAAATAACACAATACCGTTAGTCAATGTACTGGCTACTGAGTTGGAACTAACAGTCTACCAGCAGATACACCAGCTGTGTGGTAGTAAATAACACAATACCGTTAGTCAATGTAGTGGCTACTGAGTTGGAACTTACAGTCTACCAGCAGATACATCGGCTATGTTGTAGTAAATAACACAATACCGAAGTCACTGTTAATTCAGATCCTGCATATGGCCATTTCGACATTTTATGTCTCATCAGTGTAGATGAAATCAAAAAAAAATTTGGAAGATCAAACATAAAAATCAAAATAAAAAAAAAACGGATAGAACACAGATAACCAAAAGGATATGAATGAAAAGCCAAAATCAGTTAAGGGGTGGTCAAGGGATGGGGTAATTGCAATTAGTAATTGCAATTGGTTGCAATCAATTACAATTTTTGATGATATTGAAAGTAATTGCTAAGTTTTTGAAAATATTTAAAAACAATTTGAAAAATTAATGTAATTGCAATTACTTTTCAAATACCTTTCAAATACATTGCCCAAGATGGTATGTGTTTTAACAATCAGTCTAAACAATTTTGAAACAATGAACAAAACTAAGATTAACATAATTGGACATGTTATATACTTGTAGTGTTTATTAGTCATTATAGACAATCAGTGGATTTACACAAAAGATTTAATTCCATGCCTTAGGTATTAATATCCTCAAAGACAGTTTGTCTAATTAAGTTTCCCTATACATGCACTTCTGATTTAATTCCAACGTAAGAGGGTAGACCTGGGGAAGCCTAAAATTTCCCTCTCGTTTATTTTTCTTAATATTTTCAATATTAAAACTACACATGTTCATGTCGACTTTCAGCAATTTTCAACAATTTTTACCGCCCCGTTTTATGTCTAGTAATCATCAAAGATACACTGTTTTCTCATATTATTTGGTCCATTCAGAACTTGATTGTGGTGTATAAAATTGGTTCTCATCAAATTTGTATTTGATTTAAAATTATTTCAAATGCAAAATGCTGTAGTTTACAGATGTGTGAAAGTAAGCATGAATAATGATATTATATTTAACTAGTTGGAACTGAAATACATGGGTGTTCTGAATAGTATAGGCTGAAATTTTGACTCTATTTAGATCACTATTGAACACTTCTTGTAAAAAATTCTGTCGTTAAATTTTCACCAAAAACTGAGAATAGAAGAAAAGATATATCAAAATTTTAGAAAATTCTACCTTCCCAATTTTTCTTAATTTAGAATAAAGTGGGTAAAAATCAATAAAATTGCTGAATCTGTGCTAAAAATTACCTCCCTTGGAAGAAATCTGACTTCTACATATTTTCATTATTTTTGGAAAACATACAAAAATGTAGAATACAATTCACTCATTATAAATAACTGGATGTTAGGTACTTGTTTTCATGAAAAAAATTATTATTTATTCGCTGTTTGGAATTTTTTTTTTTTAATTTTAAAATTTTTATAATACCTATTGTAATGGTTCTATTTGTTTGTATAAGTAATAAAAAGTGAAAAACAGAGTTATCTCCTCCTACCCCAGGTCTATCCCCTTTAGTTTAATAGTGCCAAAATAAACTTTAAATGCAAACATTGTGTGTAGCTCAGCTCTTTTAAGGGGAAATTTGACCAGAACATTGCAGAATGGATGATATAAGTTATCATGCACTGAACCAACTAATATGATTATTTAGATAGTGTCGAAAATAGATGAACGGCAAGCGACCCTCAGGTCGCGCCGTTCAACCATTTTCGACACTATCTAAATAATCATATTAGTTGGTTCAATGTATGATAACATTTTTGTGCGGTTATGCAAACCTGTTTGTGTTTAACTAAGAAAACGATAATTACAAAATGACCTACATTAAACTACACGATTATACACATAAACGCTATGTCGACTGACCGCGTACTCTGGACAATACGCAGCCGAATGATGTATTGATTTTTCATGTTGTATAAAGTTTACATGGCGTTTTCGTAATACATGGAAAATGAATGCAAATAAAATATTTCATATAATTTACATGTTATCCTAAGTATAGGTGTATTTTTTACTGTAAATATCAGGCTGAAATTAGTTTTACATTACGTGGAAGTAAACTATGTTAAACTTTAATTACGATATGTTTATTTATCCATGCTTACTGCATGTTTGTGAATTTTGTCCTTATGTACAATTCTTATATATGTACGCTTTTGAATGACTTTGGTCTACATGTAGGTGAAACACTATATTATCATGATTATTGATTGTCATGTGTAGGGCGGACATGGTTATTTAGCAGGTGGTTAATCAGCCAATAGAATCCAAGTTTACATCCGCATAACCGCACAATAAAAATTAGGACATGGTGACTTCAAGATGAAGCACAATAAAAGCGTTGTTCCATTACTTTGTTTTACCAACCATGTATTTGTAGAGACTTTGTCTCATGTAAATTTACTACATATCCCTTCATTGATGAAAAAACAAATACTAGGTCCATCTACTTTGTCTTCTATCTTTATATCTATTTGAATTTACTCAATTCTGGTATTAAATTTGTACATGCAAACTACAAAGAAAATTTTAATACATAATCGTTCTATAATTTAGAACTACAGTAGACTCCAGCAATAATATTCTATTAGACAATGTATTATGGATAGACAATAAATTTGATGAGGATTTTTTTCTTAAAATGTAATTGCAATGTATGTAATCACTTTTTCAAAGTATTTGAAAAAAAAATCAAATACTTTTCAAAAATCACTGCATTTGCAATGTAATGTAACTGGTGAAAAATGCAATGTAATTGAATGTATTTAATTACTTTTTAAAGTAATTGAACCGAACCCAACCCTAGAGGTGGTGATTCTCCTTAGTTTTAAGTACTATTTTCTTACATTCAGATATTCCTGTACATCGTAACGAAATTTACTGTTAATGATGAAACTTTGGTATTTTATTATTTACAAATGGATTAAAGGACTTGTGCAAAAAGATGATACTTTTGATATTGTAAAAGAAAAATGGTAAAGTCCAATAATGCCTTGAACATTTTTTAATCAATATGACATTGCAATAGGTACACCAATCACATATGAAATGTATTCGGCTAGTAGTTTTAGACCAGTTACAGCGTGACGGGTGCCACGGGTGGAGCAGATAATGCTTATCCTTCCAGAGCACCTGATGATACCTCAGTTTTCATACTGCCAGTGCTTTAGTTGTGTGGCGTTCTTGTTCATTTTTGTTGATTTGTTTTGTCTTTGTCATACTGTCTCAATTTGTGTTGGATTTGAATTGCCGTGATTTTGGATTTATGATTTTAGAATTCCCCTTCCACGTTCTTTTCTTCGGTATTCGTTTGCCGATGTATTACATTAACAGTCCTTGCCTGCCATACACATCTTAGATTGATAAAGATAGGTGAAATGCGAATTAATATATAACGAACAACAGTAGAAACACAAGGTTTGCTTAATGTTAAGCCCGCGAAATATTTCAGCTATATCGGTCCTTTTAATATATATGTTAAATTTCAGTGACGAGGACAGGCAAGTCGATTTTTTTTTCTTCAAAAAACTGCTAATTAGAAGTTTCAGTAATGGTTTCTGTTGATATTGTAAGAATACAAATGTAAAAAAATGATCTTTTCAAAATAACTTGTTAGGAAGTTGTATTGTCTATTGTCTACAGTTACAAAAACATTTAAACATAGTTTATTAAATTCATAACATACATAGAATACACAATCAATTACAATAACACTAATAAGGATTCGGAAACAAGCTATTAAAGCTTATAAATGTAAATCCGTCTCCTTGCAAACGACAAAGTAGTAACACATAATAATAATATGCATGTTTGTGACATTTTACATAATAACATATTATATTCTATATTAAAAAAAAACAACCATATACGTGTATTTATATAAGTTTATGAAGGAAGATAATATATGTTATATTTAATTGACAAATCTTTTACTTTTAATAATGAATTTTTGCACTCGCAAGAAAATATCTTTATTTTGATCAATATTTAAGATTTCTGATCCGTATAAAAACAGTTTAGAGTCAATGACAATAGGACAGTTAAAGGAGAATAAAAATTCGTTACGGATTTCTGCATACTTTGGACATGTAAGTAAAAAGTGGGCTGTAGTTTCTAATCGACCACATTTGGAGCAGTTAGGAGAATCCATCAGGTTGCGACTGAAGAGATGCTCATTAAGTGAACTACTTCTCAGACGCAACCTGGTATGCAAAATTTGTCCCAGTCTAGTCCCCACGTTGTAGTACACATGGCACTTTTTGGCTTTGGTACTAATTCGGGTTTTAAATATATCGACGGATGGAGAAATTCTTGTGTCAGTTTGAAGTTGATTCCACAATTTCACTGTCGATGGCAAAAAATAATGTGAATAAAAATTTGTTTTTGTGCGAATTTCTGATAAATTATTCGATTGCCGGGTATAATGCGTATGCAAGTTATCCACTGACGGTGGTATTAAATTTTGTAAGTAAGAAGGGGTAAGTTCGTTTATCATTTTGTAAAACAAAGTGAGCTTATGGTTTTGTCTCCTAGTTGCTAGAGGTTCCCATCCCGTTTCATCGTAAAGTTTATTTATAGCAGTTAGTTTCGTTCCACCAGTCACAATTCGCATAGCTTCTATCTGCACATTTTCAATTTTGTTGATAAAGCTTTGAATATTGTTATCCCAAATAACGTCCCCATACTCTAAAATAGGTCTGATGAAGGTGAAATAAATTTTCTCTAAAGTAAATCTGTCAAACAGAAAACGGAATTTTCGGAATATATTCAGTCTAGTAAAAGCTTTTTTAACAATGTATTCAATATGATCGTGCCAAGTCTAATTTTTACCACATCTTACAGGTATGAGCATAAAAGGTTCAAAATTTATTATTTTTTGTCCGGAAAACCTATATTTTACAAAAATTTTCTCTAAGTCCAAGGCCCATAACTCAATCAAATAACTAAACTTTAACATGATCTGTAACTCATAATGAAAGACTCACATAGCAAATATTAGCTAAATATCTTGAACAGTTTAGAAAAAAGGTTCGGAAAACCTATATTTTACCCGAAATTTCTAAGTCAAAGGCCCATAATTCCATCCAAAATCAATGGACCGCAACCAAACTGGAACTTTATCTGTAACTCATTATGGTAGATTCACATAGCAAATATTAGCTTCATATCTGAAACGGCTCGGAAAAAAAGTCCGGAAAACCTAATATAAATTTTCAAAATTTTCTAAGTCAAAAGCCCATAACTCTGTCCAAAATCAATGAACCAGAACCAAACTCGAACTTGATCTGTAACTCATGGTGGTAGACTTGCATACCAAATATTAAGTAAATATCTCTTATAGTATGGGAAAAAGTCCGGAAAACTGAGTGTGACGGACTGACGGACTGACTTACGGGGTGCAAACCTAAAGTCCCCTTCGGCAAAGCCGGTAGGGGACTAAAAACTAAGTAGTTATTTGGTAACATAACTTTAATATTTTAAGATATTTTGCATTAACAGTAATTATTCGACATTCATTAAAATCCACAGTCTTGATTTTATATAATCCGAAATGAATTCTATGTTTGGTCAGTAGTGACAAAATTCTAATCTGTAAAGTGGTTATTTATATCTCTGTAGTGACATTTCTAAGGACAATGCTATAATCCTTGTTTTTGTTTTATATATATTGTTTTGTCAGTTTGGGTTTATAGTTCGGTTACGCCGGACTGCAAAATAAAAGTTTATTGAACGGAAATATATTCCTTCTTGATTTTATAGCCAGACTCTTACGTTCCCCGGTCATAAACGTACCATACCTCATAGAAATTACCATTAGGATCTAAGAAAAAACCAAAAATCAACTCAGGATAGAGATACATGTATGCAAGAGGGAGATGTTCCTTGGTTTGCAATAAAATTAATTACAATTCATGGATTTAAAGAAAACGTGGTAAACGAAATTAAAAAATGCGTTGTTTTTAGTCATTAAATGTATGCTTTTTAATAGAATAAAAAGATAACAGGAAACACCTACAATGGCCGAAAAACATTATCACATGCCAAAAAGTACCAGGGAACTGCACAAGAAAAAAAAACCATAAAAACAAAAGACAAACGTAAACAAGGATAGGAACTCGGGACAGCCGTACTTGGTACCGGCACTAGCAAAGCCAGCGGTATGGTTAATCCGGTTTATGGGTTTCCAAGCTTCCACTTTCTGTGTCACGTTAAGTATAATAAACATACGAATAAAACCCAAAACAGACAGACTACTACTAACTCCATGACCACAATCTGGAAAAGGAAAAGGGGACAAAACTTAATTTTGAAAGATTGGTCAAGGAGTGCTCGCCGCTAAAGTGCCGGCTGGGCTCAAGGAGCCTAGTATGCAGATAAAATACTGTCGCACTACGAGAGAAAGATCAAACTCAAAACTGAAAAATTGGTTTGGTAAAGAATCAACATGTATTTCAGTACACATCGGCAGTATCGGTGAGAGGCTAATATGCGTGTAAAACCCTTAGGTCACTGGATCCAAAAGCCAAGTTAACGGACACGTGCAGAATATCCTGTCGATATCCCTTATTGCATACAGAATGTAAATTACGTCCCAATCCATTCCTTAAATGTCGATTATTTTTATCTCAAATGACAAAAACAAGTTTCGAAATTTGCTGTAGTTTTGAAAGGTAGAAATGAATTGTTTACCATACCATGCATTAAATGACTAATAACTGCAATGTGGTTTTATAATCTTAAGTTAAAACTGCTATTTACAAGAGATGCAGATTGCAATAGTTGGGTCTAATCATGACGAGGATACAATACAAAATTCGCATTTTTTTCATGAGATACTCGTGTCACGTTTACATATATAAATAGCAGTGACATGATCACGATGTATTGCTAATATTAGTATTCCATTTAGTCTTGCCATTTCTGTGTAGCTTTAAAAATCTATTGTTTGCTTTTTAAATAAGAATTTTTAATGCATTTTACATTTCATTTTTTATAAATGATATCTAAAAATGTTTTAAAATATCAAAGAAGTAGAGTAAATGTAAAATAATTCCTTAATCGGTTCTAAATGTAGGTCATATAGTGTTCTTAATGTGGTCACTTAAGTCTTATTTCTAGAATTAGAGTATAACGTATACCATAGTAATTAATTGGTCTTGTGTACAGGTTATTGGATGACATTTAGCCATCCAACAAATATTGCATCACCTTTTTGTAGCTGCTGGCTGCAATTGAAGCAGATCATTCTAACCCCACCAATGCACCTGAGATACTTCTATACACTGCTTGTGTTCTAGTTTTGTGTCGTTCTTGTTCATTTACGTGCTGTTGTCTAGTCCTTGTCTTGTCTCCATTTGTGTTGTATCTGTGTGTGGTTGGGGTCATTTAAGAAATTTCTTCTTCAGTCATTTTGCTTCTGTATTCATTTGCCGATATATTGGGTATCGGGATATTTATAATTCTTTTCGTGCAAAGCAAATACATTTCATATACTTATCTTAAATAAAGAAAGAAAAGGTGAACTTGAACTGAAACTGAATTTATAAAAGAAATATAACTGAATTATGCATTAATTTAATTGTGATAAAACTATAAAATGTTGTTTTAAATGTTTTAATATTGAAGTCATATATACTTTTTAATCAATATTTGAAATCGCAGTAGAAATGAAAAATCAACTTTACTCGGATATCTTTTTTTCAATAAGTCCTTTTCACAGACATTAGAGATAGCACGAGTAATAAGAGAAAAAACAATTTTTGTCAAAAATTGTTAAGGTAAAAAGGCCTATAGGATCTGTAACCCCGAGGATTATTGATAAAAATACAACTCCAAAACGTTTCCCAACAAAACATTACGTCAAAAAATTATGAAGTCCATATTTTGTTGTAAACATATTTAATTATTAAATTATTCATGGCATACAATACAAATAATAAATGCACATAATAAAACTTTCCTCTTTATATATACTTCGTTTACAAAATGGTTCGTGTCCTAATACGGGGGATTATAGATGAATTTCTCGCTTCGTTTGTGTATATTTCCAAGAGTAGGGGGAACCAAGTCTGATAAATATGGGGGAATATTAGTTTTCATTTTGTAAAAATAAGTTAGCCTGTGCATGTCACGAAGATTCTTTAATTCATTCCAACCAGTTTCTAAGTATAAATTATTTAATGATGTTATTCGACTGCCCCCAGTTACAATTTTAGCAGCCTGTATTTGTACTTTCTCAATTTTATCTGTCAAGAAATTTATATTGTTATCCCAAATTACGTCAGCTTATTCCAGTAGTGGTCGTATGTAAGTCAGATACATAGTTTCCAATGTTTTTCGGTCTAGAATAAACTTAAACGTCCGTAGCATATTTAATCGTTTGTACGCTTTTTAGTATTAAGTCGATATGCGCATGGTAAAAACCGTCGTTTGATATAGTCAGCTCTATGTGTTTATGGCTGGAAACTTATGTTATCGGAATATTATTCATAAAAATGTCAGGATTAGTCCATATTTAGCGACATATGTTTGGAGGAAAATGCAAATTCTAAAATATTCAAAATTGAACGAAACTTGAAGAACCTATCCTCAAAATATTTGGTAACCAAATTTTCATTTTAGTGTTGTAGAACATACATATATCAATACTAAGATAAACCAGAAGAAAAACAGAGTAAGTAAGGGTGAAACTCTTTTAGCTGGCTGCAATTTTTTATTATTCCTCTAGCTTAACGAAAATGGGTGGTTATGTAATGAGATACAAGTTCAAAATTTGGCACCATACTATAGACTATAATCTGCAGTCTTACACAATAAATCGAGAATTTCTGTTAAATGCTATAGAGGCAAATTTTGTAAGAAAAAGTATTCGAGACATTCAATAACTACAAAATCTCAAAAACCACTTAGGCTTGGAAACTGAAATACAGCATAACAAAATTTACCGTTTATTATGCAACTTCGGCATAAATTGTATTTTGAAACCACTG
This sequence comes from Modiolus philippinarum, assembly GCA_002080025.1. Lineage (NCBI taxonomy): Eukaryota > Metazoa > Mollusca > Bivalvia > Mytilida > Modiolidae > Modiolus > Modiolus philippinarum. Next base: position 10,635 of record MJUU01066187.1, on the reverse strand, counting down.
GGCCGATGCCACCAAAGGTCCCCGAGGGTATTCGCCAGCCCAATAGTTAGACTTGCCTGACATGAAAAATTACCTTGCGTTTTATAGAAATTTACTGTTTATATCAAAATTTTAACACCCTTCAAAATATCGAGACTTCATTTGGTGTATGGCACTCGATGGATGTCCTTGGTACTGGATTTGGCCTCCTTTTTACTTTAGGTAATGAGTACTTCTTTTTGACTACTTTTAGATTATGGCTTTCCATATTATTTGATTCTAATGCTGTTGATGAGAAATTACTCCTTGAAACAGGTGTACAACATAACGAAATATACCCTTAATTATGCAACTTCGGTACCCTGTATCAAAATCAGACTAAAAAATTAAAAAAAAGAATTGTTAAGATTTCGACGACGGACGCAAAGTGATAGTAAAAGCTCATTCTGGCTTAGCCAGGTGAATTAAAACGGGTAGTGCCACAATACCCAAAAGCAACCCCAGTCTTCCTTTCGTGTCAAGAAACACATGAAACTTCATAAGATTATTCAACTAGATCAAAAACAAAAATGTCTACGACGACAGCATATACCATTATATATATTTTACGGGGAGACGTGTTAACATTAACTCCGTAATAACAGTATAGTAACATTCCACTTTGCATGATTTTGGCTTTTCTCTTTAGGTCCTATTGGTAGTTTGTTGTCAATCAGATTTTTCACAATCATATTTGGGTAAATGGATTTCCAATTTTTTTATTGACCTGCACAAAAGACATACAAGTTGTCGAAATGGCCATATGCAGAAACTAAATTAACAGTATAACTTAGGTATTTATCAATTATTCACCCATCGTGACAGAAAATTAAGTCCGATAGCAAGGACACTAGATCTATTGTAAAAAAGCCGAATTGATAAATCAACTCGTTATGGCGACCACAGAACTTCCACAATGTCAATTTCAAGCGTCCTTCGACTTGCCCATGGAGGAGTCGCGTTCGAGTGTGTAAAAAGCATCTTGTGTTGTTCCGGAATGATCTTTTATCAAATCGTATCAGTTGAGATACAAATTATACGCCATATACAGGGGCAGAAGGAATGCTTCTTAAAATCCTTTTGGTATTTTCAATTGAAATTTGAGTTTGCATATTTTTACACTTTTATTAAATACCCAATTCTTTATTTTTTTTTATTTCAAAGAAATGCTGACCCAATTCCTAAAGGCGAAAGTGTAACCTTTTTGAATCAATACATCGGCAAACAAATACCGCAGCAAAAATGATGAAGGGAGGAACTCCAAAATCCAAAATCACGGCAAATCATATCCAACACGAATTGAGACAGCATGACAAAGACAAAACAAATAAACAAAAATCAACAAGAACGCCATAAAACAAAAGCACTAGCAGTGTGACCCTACAAAAACAGAGGCACCATCGGTGCTCAGGAAGGGTAAGCATGATCTGCTCCACGCGTGGCACCTTTCACACTGAACTGACTGTTCAATTGACAGAATATATTATGTATTGTTAATATATATTTATTTTGTTTATAAGGGAGCGGGGGTAATTTGCTCGTTTATTTTCGGATGAGATTTTAAATGGGTTCCACACATATAGACTATTGAAGAACACTTGATGCTTTTTCCAAGTATATATTTTAATCACAGAGTCAAACTATTAAGACATGAGAGAATAAAATGAAGTTGTATTTTCAAAACGGGTTATTATAATTGGCTAATTGTTAATCGACCAATAGGATAACATCCTTTAAATACAAAATAATTAATTGTTAGATACTCTTGTTTAGACAAAGATGCTGTTAGCTATATATTGCGACGTTCGTCAGTTTGTTTGAAACCTTAAAAATGGTATAAGCAGGATGGAGTGAATTTTATGTCATCAAATAATTTTCATCTGGCACTGATTTAGATTAACTTCAACGATATCCTACAAATGTATCCTTAAGACACTTAAGTGTCTGCTAAGCTCAATGGGATTTGAATATTTTTAAAGCGATCTACATTTTACTACTTTGTATAACACTTTTCATTCGCTTGGTATACAAAGCTATGCTCAAAATGAAATAAATATTTCTTTGCACAAAGGGCATAGTAGTCTCTTGCATACATTCCATTTTCTTTATTCTCTTATCAAAATAAAACATTTTAAATTACTTTATTTCCAAAATATTGTGTTGACAAATAAAAGACATTAAGTATTCTGGTCAAACACTTTATTATTTTATGATCATGAAACAGGGAATTTTGTCAAAATGGAATGTTCTGATCGTGTTCAGAATACAAAAATTCCAATGTTCCATAATAAATAGTAAATTTAGTTTTGCTGTACGCATGTTTGAAGGAGTAACTTTTCATCGGTAGCATTAGATTCAAATAATACGGAAAAATAATCCAAAAGTATTACAAGAAGAAGTATGCATTAGCAAAAATATCGATAAAGGAGGCCATATCCAGTGCCAATGACATCCATCGAGTGCCTTACACGGAATGAAGTCTCGGTATTTGGAAGGGGGTTAAAATTTTGTCATAAAAAGTAAATTTCTATAGAACGAAAGGTAATTTTTCATGTCAGACAAGTCTGACTATTGGGCTGGTGAATATTCTCGGGGACCCTTGGTGGCATCGGCTCAGTGGTTTCAAAATACAATTATGTCGAAATTGCATAATAAACGATAAATTTCGTTTTGCTGTATTTCAGTTTCCAAGCCTAAATGACCTTTCAGATTTTTTTCAATTATTGGATGTCTCAAATGCGAATTTTCTTACAAAATGTTGCTATATAACTAACATTTAACAGAAATTCCCAATGTATCCTTAAGACACTTAAGGACTGCAGATTATAGTCTATAGTATGGTACAAAAATTTGAATTAGTATCTCATTACATAACTCCCCGTTTTCGTAAAGCGGGAGGAATGATAAAAAAAAATAAATGCCAGCTAAGGAGTTGTCTTTCTTCTGGTTCATTTTTAGCTCACCTGTCTTTGCCAGGGTGAGGTTTTGCCATCACTTTGCGTCCGTCGTCCGGCGTAAACTTAAAAATTTCCTCTACAACCGCTTGATGGATTGGTTTGAAACTTTAAAGTAATCATCTATGACATGTTCCCTACAAACGATCCTCATTTTATAATGATCAGATGAAAAAGCTGTTAATGCTTAAAATAGAGTAAATTGCAGTTTAGGGCCAATAACTGGAAAACGGTTACAGAAAACGAAAATCTGAAAAGGGATACAATTTTTCAGAATGCCAAGATCTTTCTGCCCTGCAATTTTGAAGAGAATCGGAAAACCCGCCTAGGAGTTACAGCCCTTCTTCATTAAAATTATCAAAATTTATGCATTTTTTATTTTTTATTTCAAAACTGTAAGAGGTGATATTTAAATTGGAAAAATGTTCAGCATATCAAGGTCTATCCCCTCTGAAATTTTGAAGAAAATCCAAAAGCCTGTGTGGGAGTTATTGCTTGTTTTTCACCATTTTTTTGGGTTATGGGTTAAAATTATCTCCATTTAAATTCTGTTTTCAAATCTTCTTTGAATAACTTTTCTCTTTTAAGTTTTTCCCTGCTATCACTTTATTAAAAAACATTTATTTCTTCCTTAATTAAGAGCAAAATAAGCGTTTTTGTACCCATTTATACATTTTTACAAAAATATTATCCTAAGCTTTACCTTAGTATACAAAATAATATTTTTTATCTATACTTATAGTGTCCTGAGTTTAGTTTTGTTAAATAAATGTCTTGCTTTCAATATGAAGCAGCAGATTCTAGGCTTTAAAGTCTGCACAGACTGTTGCAAAGACTTTAACTAACTGTTGGAGACTGGTATTCATCTTGCATAAAATAAGATTTGAACCAAACATGGCATATGAGATGCTGACTAAGCTTATGAGATGCTGACTAAGTATCCTTACTTTGGTGCTTATCTGTCTTTCAAAACTGTAACAGAAAGAGGTGATGTGTAAATTGGAGATGTTCAGCATATCAATATTCACATTCTCTGACAGTTTGAAGAACAATCCAAAGGCCTGTGTAGTAGTTATTGCCTGTTTATCACCATTTTTGTTTTGTTATGGGTTATCTACCTTCAAATTATGTTTTCAAATCCTCTTTGAATAACTTTTCTCTTTTAAATTTAAGAGAAATTCCGTGCTATCACTTTATTAAAAACATTTATTTCTTCCATAATCAAGAGCAAAATATTCGTTTTTGTACAAATTTATACAAGTTTTTACAAAAAATATTTTCTTGGTCTTTGTCTTTATGTACATAATAATAATATTTGTATATAAAGTATATGGTATCACAGAATAGGTGAATTAAGCAAACATCTGAAAGCTCGGGGCTACAACAGCAAGTCATTAAAACAATCATTTGATAAAGTACGAACTATTGACCGAACAAGCCTCTTTCAATACAGAGAAAAGGACAAATTATTGAGAACCCCGCTTGTTGTCACTTACCATCCTGACCTGAGAAAATTAAGTGCCATTGTCAAAAGATATTGGACTCTGGTTGAAAAAGATCCAAGTTTATGCAAAATTTTCCCTTGTCCCCCTGTTGTTTCGTTTAAAAGACCTAAAAACTTGAAAGATATTCTTGTGTCATCAGTTTTAAAGAAACCACAAACATCAGAACAAGGTTCTTATATCCCTTGTAGAATTAAAAGGTGCCTTTGTTGCAAAGCTGCTGATACTAACACCAAATTCAGTAGCTCTGTTACCGGAGAGCAATTTAAAATATTTACAGATTCCAACTGCAAATAAAAAAATTTAATATATATTCTGACATGCGGGGCTTGCAAAATCCAGTACGTAGGAGAGACTGAAGATCATTTCAATCTTAGATTCAATAATCACAGATCCTTTTACAGAAACAACAGAAATTGTCCGCTCACACGGCATTTGAGAAACTCTGGACACTCCTTCGATTATATAAGATTCCAAATCATCGAAGTCAATTCGAACTGGGACAAGGAGACAAGAAGAAAAAAGGAAAAATTTTGGATGTACCAGCTGAAAACGCTAGAACCTGATGGACTTAATGAAAAAAA